>BQNB010043346.1:0-45562 GCA_026074375.1 Tanacetum coccineum
TGTCTTGGACTGACATTAGTCAAGCAAACACAGTTTCATTTGAGTCAATTACGGATGTCGCGGGTTGAACATCTGCATGGGCATATCTATGATGATACATGTTAACGCTTCGGTGTAGTGAGCTTAGACAATAGTAAATGTTTTTCATTGTGATATATAGGATTACTATATTTCATGCTATGGTTATAAATCTTGTGGCTCATCACTATTACCAAACATCAAAACCTAAGAACTCACCAACTTTATGTTGACACTCTAGCAATGTTTTTCTCAGGTGTTCTATCTTATGGAATATAAGGAGTCTGCATTGGTATATTGGCATGTAGAGGTCTATCTCTCGTATCAAGTCCTCTTTACGCCATGAAGTCACCATCCCAAATCCAGTCTTTTGCTGCAGTGAAATTTGGGGGTGTGACAGTATTTCTCAAGTACGAAGAATTGGTCCGAAGTCATCATATTAATGAGACTATGCTTGAGCTCAAAATGCTCAGCAAGAATTAGAGGAACCACGATTTCCTCCGCATAACCCTCGGTGGGTGCACGGAGCAATTCCGCCATAGTACGTTGATCGGCCATCGTAACTATGGGTGATTCTTCAAGAGAGAAAGGTTGTTTTAAACGTCTACGGTTATGACGTTTCGGGTTTGTGGTGGTTGGATTAGAAGAAGAATTACCAACGAGATTAGAAGAAGATTGAGTGCGCATGCACTAAAAACACGAACAACACAATATTTTTGGTAACCAGATGTTAAAAGTCCACGGTAGCTCTTTAAACTACGCACAAGAGAGCGGAAGGAATTAGCACGCCGAAGCGATTTAAAAGCGTTCTTCCTTTTTGGGCAATGTTCCTTGGATCAAGCCCGCCTTATACCCTCCTTATAGTTTGTAATTCAAAGGTGAGCCGATTATAACGATTAACAACACGATTTGTTTTGTTGGTTTTTCAATTTTTTTGGTACTTTCAATACTTTAGGAAAAGTATTGTTGGTATTTTTTAATTTTTTATAATAAGAAAATATTCACAAACGGAAAATGATAACTTCACGAGGAAGGGTCTTCAAAAACTAATCTTCAAACGAAACACGATAATCGTATCACTCCTCCCCGGCAGCGGCGCCAAAAATTGATTAAGGATTTCTTACTATATATAAATATAATATAAATATATAATAATGATAATCAATAATATCAATAGTAAGAAGAATTCCAAAAGATTCTAGGAAATCGCTTTTGACCAAAGCAAAATCTAAAATCTCCCAGGTCGTTTCCCAACGAGGCGTGAATTGAGAATCGGTTTTACGTTCGTGATCGCGTGTTTTGAATGGTTTAAGATTTTTGGATTGGGATTTTACTTCTACAATTAAAATGCAAAAACGAATAAGGGAAACCTAAAAACGAAAGCACGTAAGTGATTTAAACCTAAAAACGAGAACGGGATCCTAAACCCGTTCTTTAAAAAACCAAATTGTGAAATTTTAACCCTACTAATGCAAATTTAATTTTCCTAGGTGCTAAATGATAAAAGAAAATTTGAAAAAAAATAGAATTATATTTTTTTGATTTTTTTATAATTTTATATGAATTAAAAACTGTTTTAAAAAGAAAAATTGATTAAGAATACTAAATTAAATGGGAAAAATCTAAAAAAATCTGAAAAGTGCTTAAGACAATGGTGAATCTATGAAAAATAAAAGGAGTTTCCCATCTTATTGAAATAAGCAGAAATAAGCTAATTAAGGACTGAAGCTTAAATGGGCTAATAGTGTATAAAAATTAAATGGTGTGGGATATGACCAGATGGCCCTATCTGGTGTTGTGGTTAGTGTGTGTTTGTGTGGGACGAGTATGTGCAAAGGGAGAGGTCACATGTTCGACCCCTGTGCCTCTCCTTTTTTAGAAAACATTTTTTTTCTTTTTTTTAACTTATAAAACTAGCTAATATAACTATTTTTAATAAAGCAACTTTTTACAAATTTTGAAAATAAGCTAGGAAAATAAGAAAAAGAAACCTGGCAGAATGGTTTTTTACACTAAGGACTAAAAAGCAAAACTGTTTGGGCTTTTTAAAACAAATAAGCTAAAGAAAAAGGGAAAATAAGCTTAGGCAGATTTGCACTACACCTAATAAGCTCTAGGAACAAAAATAAGCTAAAAAAGAACAGACCGATAAGCACAAAAAAGGCAAATAAGCTATAAGTTACACATGCATACCAAATAGTCTAGGGATAACTTTTAGGCTTAAAATTAAGCACCAAGATGGATCCTTATGGGTATGTGAGTTATATGAGCTTAAAGCTTGTCCAACAAGCTCCTAAAATAAGCAAAAAGAACTGAGTTTGAAACTCATTAAAGCCATGAAAAGGGCTTAAGAAAAGGGATGATTAAGACAGTATGCATTTTTTTTGGTTTTTTCAGTTTTAAAAGGGGCTAAATGCAGTCCTACTAATAAGCTAGAAAATAAGCTTTAAAATCTAAACTAAGCTAAAACAGATAAAAGTCATCAACTAATGAGCTTATGCTCTTAAGCTCAAACCCTAAGACTAAGTAAAACTTATCTAAATTTGAAAATGAAAATTGGCTTTTAAAGCTATAAAATTGACTTGACAGGTTTTGACTAAAACAAAGGTAAATTAAAAAGACTCTTATCTACTGACTTTGACACTTAAAAGCAACTCAAAAACAACACTTAAAAGATGGTTTTAAAAGCCTAACCAAATAAGCTAATGTAATCTGCTTTGAGACCCCAAACATAACACACAGCTTTTAACTTTTTGGAAACAGAGTTTTAAGACTTAAAATCCTTTGGAAACTGATTTAAAGAGCTTAAAGGAGCTTGTAAAAGTAAGCTAAGTGACCCAAATGGTTTTTCAACCGGTTTTGACCCATTTTTACCCTTAACCCAAACACCCTTTTAAGTTTGAAAAACCAAATTTAAGCTTGATTTACAAAGATTTAAGCAAAGAAATTTAAAGACAGATAGTAACAAAGCAAAGTTAAGCAAAAAAAGCAAATTTTAAGCAAAGATAAGCATTAAAATAAGCAAAATAAGAAATAAGCAGTTAAGAGCAATTAAAGACAGTATTAAAGTAAAAGCATGAACAAAACAAGAAAAAATAAGCATAAAGAACATAAATAAGCACAAATAAGCTGAAAGTAAGCAGTAATAAGCACTTGTACATTAAATAAGCAGAAATTTGAAAAATGAGAAAAACTCACAAGTGTCCAAGATTTTTGGCAAGACAATAAGCCCTCAAACAGCTTATAAACCTTTCCTATAACTTCCCAAGAAGCACTAACCCAAGGCCATCCAGAATTTACCTTGCTCCATGTATTTTCTTGGTGATTTTTGTGATTTTTTGGTTTTTTAGACAAAAAAGTAAACAAACTTTTATATAAGCTTTTAATGACTCAAAAGCTTATATAAGAGCTTAATCAACAGTATTTAAAAGACAATAATTAAAGAAAAAACACTTAAACTTTCATTAATTTGAAAAAAAATTACAATGCTGAAATTTAAATGACAGATAATTTAAAAGACAAGTAATTAAATTGCAATATTAAAATGGACAAATTTTTATTAATACAAGATTGGACTTAACAAGAATTCGACAAAAGAGAATAGCTAAAAATATCCTATATTTATACTAAGAGCTCTTCATGTCTTGGCTCTTCCTGTGCTTCTTTACTGAGACACTTGAGAGGGTGTGATTTCTTTGTAAGAGAAAAGCCAAAGTTAATCTAAGCCCTTAATTTTGCTTGGTGCCCAATCTGTATGATCAAAACCCTTGATTTTCTTATCATTGTACTCTGTCTAATAGAATTTCAGGGGATTGCCAAGGTGGCATTGACTTCTTGGGGTGGGGTTTAAGGGAAAGTGATGGTTTTGTTGTGGTGTGAACAGTAAACGAGGTGGAGAGTGACAGGGGTGAAGGAATAGTGGGGTTTGTTGTTTGGGCGGGAAAACTTGTTTAAGGTTAACAAGGAAAATGTTTTGGGACTTGGCAGAAATGGCCCCTAAGGTTATATGGGGTGATTGCAATTTCAGTCCTTGAAGGGTGTACATGTTTGGGGATTTAACACTTTCAGTCCCTGAAAGTGTATTGAGTGTTTGCATGAATGGTCCTTTTGGTGAAATAAACTTAACAGCAGGAGGTTGTGGGGTTAACGGTGGTTAAAAGGGAATTGGGCCTATGCTTTGGTTTGGGCTGTGTAGCATAATAAAGGGATATTGGGCCTTTTAAACCTTAAAGGCTTATAAGTCTTGGTAATAATAGCTTAATGGGTTGTCCAAGCCCATTAGATAGGTACGGGTGGCCCATTAAGTATTTCTTCAATATCGGCTCCGGCTTTGACCTTTGACTTTGCGGGGTTGACTTTGACTTTAACTTTTTGGACTTTGACTTTGATTTGACTTGTCTTTTTCACGCTCTTCCATTCCGTGCTCGGTTTTGTCCGTTTTGGCTTGATTTTTCATCCTTTTCTCGAATATCCGTTTCCTGCACAATACAAGTAAAAACATACAAATACAATGTATTTTTTGGTACGTTTTTGGTCATTTAAGTTTGTTTTTAAAGGTCAAAGGTATGTGTATTTAAGCACATACCAAAATCTCCCATACTAAACTATTGCGTGTCTTCACGCAATGCTACAAGTAAGCACTTAGAAAACCAAGAATCTCAATCCCCCTCTACTAATTACCTCGAAAAGTAGCTAAGTGTTCATCGAGGGGAATTAAAGAATCAATAGTTTAGAAAAGCCCCGTTTTTACCATTTAAATATATACACTTATTACCACACATATTTTTTGTATTTTTTCTCATTTTCTTTTTCTCAACTAACTAACTTGTTTGACTTTCGTTATTTTATAACTTTTAGGGATCATAGAACAAGAAACATTTTAATCCTAAAATGCCCCAAAAAGGAAAATGCTCCAAAAGGATATTAAATTCATCAATCCGACTTTTTTATTTGATTCTCCAAAACACAAGCGTGTAAGTAAACGAGATTCACTGTTAACATATAAGTTAGAGTTGCTAACAAGCTACTGCTTTTTTGATAGAAGCTTGTAGACTTTTCACTCCGGATAGAATGTATTGCTTTATATTAGGTGAAATGTGCCATTTTAATTTTAACATGGTATCAACATTTGTTGCAGAAAATTCTTGTCTTGCAGATTCCACCCGAGAATTATTAGTGTGATGGCAAAGTATCATCCATGTATGCGAATTTCGTCTCTGGCACAGTCCTAACTCTTAGCGGTATAGTGACCAGAGCTTTTGTACACGCCCCATAGTGACTAGTATCAGGGATCTCACGGACCTTCGGTTTCCCACAATGACTACGTGGGCGTTTTCCTGTATATACATAGCTTATTAATATAGAAACTTAAAATGATGATGAGTCTTGTTCAAAGCATATTTAAATTTAAGGAAAAATAGATTTTCGCTTATATTTATTAATTACAGCGTTTGCTACACTTAAAGTACAATTATTCATTACTTAAGGAATCCACGACCTTTTTTAGAAGGTCCTGCAACCTGGTTGTGAGCCATGCAAGATGCAATAATCTTTTATCAGCCCACCATTTTATTATTATTATTAACCACATGTTGTTTTTTATCCTTTACCATGAGTATTGGAGAAAAATTTGCGTTTTTTGTAGAAGACAGAATGTAAGTATAGAAATTTGAACTAGAAATTTATTGGATATCGTACTATCTTCAAAATTTGGTTGATTTAGTTTAATTTCGAAAAGAAGCACGTATTATTTGAGTTTCAACCCGGTTAGAAGCGTTATGGGAGAAAAAAGCCAGAGCAAACTAAACTTATTGAGCTCTTGGAGATTTCCAATTAGAATCTTGTTTTAGCAATCCAACTCATACTTAACTCTATCATTTTGTTCGTTCTTCGCACAGATTTCCCGCGATTACGCATTAGTCTATAAAGTTAAGAAACAAGCTAGAGTGCTCAAACACGCTCGATCGATTGTTAAAATTATATATTTTATTCTACCAGCTGGTAAAGTCGCAAAATTGTGACAAAACACTTATTTTATTTTGAAGAGAAATTTTTGATAGTGTTGTTTTTCATTTTTTTGGAATTATTGGTGGTAAAAACGGGGATTAAGTGAAACAAACGAATGAAGGCATAATCAAAATTAGTGTTGGCTCCTCAGCTCCATAGACTAGAACTAAATCATTGTCCTCAATGTTTTTAGGAGGGGTTTACGTACGTAAATTAAAGCCGTTTATTAATTATAGCTAAAGAAGATAAACGTTATCGATAAGATTCTGGATATTGGAATTCTTAATAAGTGAAGATGAGGATGGTGAGGCTCGAGTGATCGATGGGACAAGAAACCGCCGTGTACGAGAGTCTTAATAATCCAGGGAAATTTTCTGGACAATAAACTCCACAAAACAGCGAAACCCAGATAATGAAAGAGGCTGAGGCATCACATCGAACTACAAAACACTTATTCATTACTAGATCTAATGAAACTACTCCATACTATACTACGATAATCTTAGGATAGAGCATGGAGTTGCCAAGCCACGAATGTGCTTATTTTAGGTGCCACTGAGCTTGGGACCCGATCCCCCATACTAGAGTTTGTCAAGGGGGATAGAAGAAGGAGAGACACGGGAGCATTCCCAAAACACGCGAATGTTCCTCTCCATAAGAGCAAGGAAATATATCTTCGGCTGGATTTCAATAAATTTTAATGACTTTGAAAGCGTTAGGTTCCATATAAGATTGTATTCGCGGGAGTAAGAGACAGTGATGAACTCACTTAGAAGTTAGAGATCCTCGGGGGTGTAGGGGGTAAGAAATCTTTTTCCTTGTCATGTTGTTGGATGAAATAACGGATGAGTAGATGGTTTCGGACTCTAGGGATTTCTTTGTGAGAAGAAGGAAGTTCATAAAGAGGGGATTATAATCCTCAAGAATTAAAGAAGTATTGTGGTCTTCTTTACATTTTATCGGTGTTACATGATTGGTGACTGTAAAATGGGCCCTCAGATTGAGTTTACCCGTGATTAGAAATTACTATTTCCTCGTGGTGGTCGAAGGCAAAGACATCAACACTCGGAAATATTCCTCTAGAAAATAGAGTCACACTCGGGAAAGAGAAGAAATCACTTGATCCAGGTGGAATCAAGTTCATCAATCATAGATTTTAGAGAATCTTTGGATTTTTCTTCCTTGGAGTAAAAGGATTATCATAAGTTTCGTTCTTTAACGGGTTCGTCAAGAATCAAAAGGTTCATCATCGATAATACATCATATTGGTGGGGGATATGAGTAATCCAGAGCATGTTCATCTGGTGATACAATCTCAGAGAAATGTCATAATTCGGTATCAATATGATTGTTCCGTCTCAGGACTAGAATGTTTTATCAGAGTCCGAATGGTCAAGAATAGAATCCATCTCTCGATTAGGATCATTGAATTAAGGCAATATACTCTTTTCTCGAAGATTTGGATTCGATCAAAGGGAGAGGGTTAATCATTAGTTTCTGGGGTGTGGAAAGTGGACAATGAGTCGAGTTCATCGGCGAACTCCTCAAGAGAATAGTCGCTAGTCTCAGAAATCAGGAGACTAGGTAAAGAAGAAGTGTGCTGCCACTTAAGAAGAATTATTGAAACTGGTGGGAGAGGAGATTAAAGGAGTAGAACTTTTTCCCGTTGGAAATGAGATCACTTGCGAGATATGCTTGCCGAATTCTTCCTAATATATTAGATCCACTCTTCGAAGGACGTAATTGTGGGGGAAAGAAGAGACTGCGGTTCTCGGGTTCCAAAATCGGAGTGGGATTGTCAGACTCTATGGATTGATAATTCTGGTGAAGTTAGAATTGATATGAGAAGGGAGATAAGATGAAGGAGATTGCCACTTGTATGATTGTATTCTTTTCATATTGAACGATAGTCTTCAAGATATTCTTTTGTGTGAAAAAAAACATTAATTTGTAGATATCAATCTGTTTGATTGATTCTTTTTTGTAGGGGTATTAGAATATCTTGAAGTGTCTCTAATTATCATAATTTCCAAGATTAAGCTTTGTCACCCATCCCGGAGAATCATTTCATTCTCGTGAAGTTCAATCAAAGCATTTTCGAGCAGTCCTTTAAGAATGGTTTCCCAGATGAGGGGACACGTGATCGCTTTCAAGAACTTTCGATGGCGGAAATCGATAGGGGAATGTGAAACTTTCCACTGGAAACAAAGACATTTCCTTGAAATCCAACCGGAGTGCAATCTTCCTCGGTGGGCAAGTTCAAGGGTCATTTGGGTGGAAATAAGCTCGGGTAAACCTAACTTTTTCCAAACCGAGAGTGGCATCAAGTTGATGCTAGCACCTAGATCGGCTAGGGCCTTGCACTTGAGCTCACTAAAACCACACGGAATGAGAAATTTCCTAGGGTCTCCAAGTTTCTCGGGTAACTTCTTAAGGATAACCGCTGAGCAATTTTCATTAAGGGGTGTATTTGCCAATTCTAAAAGTTTCTCCTTATTGGAAAGGAGACTTTTAAGCATCTTTTGATATTTTGGGATTAGAATTAAAGCATCGGCAAGAGTGATATTAATGTGAAGTTGTTTAAACATTTGCCAAAATTTGTGAATTTGGACTTCATCTTTTTCTTTCTGTTTTTCTTGGTTCATTCTTGACGGATAAGGGATATGAGGGTGAAGAGGATCCCTTTGGTGAACCACATAATTTCTTTGTGAAGGAGGTTTAGCTTTTTGGATGAGAGGATATGGGACCTTAATGGTAAACTCACCATGTTCCGGGTCCGTTAAAGTCTCCTCAACACGTTCATCCTCCTCCGGATTAATGAACGGATGAGGCATAGAAATAGAAGGTCCAACAAGAACAAGACCACTTCGAGTGGTAATGGCTTTCAATTCACCTTTCGGGTTAGCAATGGTGTTGCTAGGGAGAGATCCCGTTCCCGAGGTAGAAGCGGTGTTCATTTGGAAAAAGCTAGCCATCATGTTCTTAAGCTCATTGGTTTGATTTGACATTGAAGTTTGAATCGAATTTTGCATTTCATTCTGTAACTCATTTTTCACATTGTTAATTTGGTTTTGCATAGATTTTATATTAACATCATTCATTTTCTTAATTTTCTCCAACTCACTTAAAGGTACAACTTGATTTTGTTGAGTTGGAGCTTGATAAGTTGTATCTTGATTGAAATTGTTTCCTCGGTTATATCCTTGAGGTTGGCTAAACCGGTTTTGATTATTTTGCATGTTTGGTTGAGCAAGACCCGGTGGTCTAGTTTGATTAGCCACACCTGGAGGACGATAACCGAAATTACCCTGATTGTAGTTACCCGCGGCTGCTGCAACGTATCTTGGATATTATCCCGATATTCCGGGAAAGTGTTGTCATCGGCGGCGAGACACTGATAATATAGATGAGCACCACCGCAAGTGACATAAATTTCCTCAACGGCTTATACAGAAGCTAGAGGTGGGGTTGCTTGAAATTGTTTGAGAATAGCGGTCATGGCGGTAGTCACAGCACTTGTTTGCTGATTTACTACATGAGTAAGTTTGGCTATATTAGAGGAAGAAGAAGAATTAACATCACTTGATTTCAGTTGAGAAACAATCGATTTGTTTCGTGAATTGTGGACCTTGGATTTGTTTTCGATAATCGTCAACACATCTCGAGTACATTCCAAAAGATTACCACCGGCGGCATAATTCAAAGAATCTTGGTCGGTCGGGTTTAAGGCATTGTAGAAGGTATCAAGTTAGTGCAATTCGGTAAAACCATGATGAGGGCAAGCACAAAGGAGATCTTTGTAACGGTCCCATGCCTCATGAAACGATTCACCAAAACGTTGTTCAAAGTTGGAAATTTCATTTTGGAGATTTGTCGTTCTTGAGGGAGGAAAGAATTTATTGATGAATTTGGAAACAAGATCTTCCCAAGTGAGAATAGAACGAGGGGTATTTTATTATGGAAGTTATTTTGTTAAACCAACGAATGTGATCATGAGGATTGTCTTTCTCAAGTCCGAAGAATTGGTCCAAAATCATCATATTAATGAGACTATGCTTAAGCTCGAAATGCTCAGCAAGAATTGGTGGAACCATAATTGCCTTCGTATAACCCTCGGTGGGTGCACGGAGCAATTCCGCCATAGTACGTTTATCGGCCATCGTAACTACGGGAGATTCTTCAAGAGAAAAAGGTTGCTTTGAACGTCTTTGGTTACGAACTTTCGGGTTTGTGGTGGTTGGATTAGAAGAAGAATTACCAACGAGATTAGAAGAAGAATGAGTGTGCATGCACTAAAAACAAGAACAAAACAATATTTTAGGTAACCTGATGTTAAAAGTCCACGGTAGCTCTTTAAACTACGCACAAGAGAGCGGAAGGAATTAGCACGCCGAAGCGATTTAAAAGCGTTCTTCCTTTTTGGGCGATGTTCCTTGGATCAAGCCCGCCTTATACCCTCCTTATAGTTTGTAATTCAAAGGTGAGCCGATTATAACGATTAACAACACGATTTGTTTTGTTGGTTTTTCAATTTTTTTTTAGTACTTTCAATACTTTAGGAAAAGTATTGTTGGTAATTTTTTAATTTTTTTAATAATAAAAAAATATTCACAAACGGAAAATGATAACTTCACGAGGAAGGGTCTTCAAAAACTAATCTTCAAATGTAGACACGAAAATCGTCTCACGAACTCCCCGGCAGCGGCGCCAAAAACTGACTCGTCTTTTTTAGTATATATAAATCTAATAAATATATAATATAAATACGTAATAAGGATAAGATCAATAATAAGAGAGATAAGTATTCCGTAAGGCTTTTAAAGAGACTTCACTTTTATCCAAAGCAAAACCCTAAAAAAAACCTCCCGGGTCGTTTCCCAACGAGATGTGAATTGAGAATCGGTCGAGTTCGTGATCGCGTTTTTGAATGATTTGAAAGATTTTTGGTTTGGATTCCTAATTCTACAATAATAATGCTAAAACAAGTAAAGAAAACCTAAAAACGAAAGCATGTAAGGATTTAAACCTAAAAAAACAAGAACGGGATCCAAACCCGTTCTTTAAAAAACGAAATTGTGAAATTTTGACCCTAC
Source organism: Tanacetum coccineum (assembly GCA_026074375.1). Classification (NCBI taxonomy): domain Eukaryota; kingdom Viridiplantae; phylum Streptophyta; class Magnoliopsida; order Asterales; family Asteraceae; genus Tanacetum; species Tanacetum coccineum. The sequence continues at coordinate 11,118 of BQNB010043346.1, forward strand.
AAAAGCAAATTTAATTTTCCTAAGTCCTAAATGATAAAAGAAAATTTTGAAAAAATGAATTATATTTTTTTGACTTTTTAATAATTTTTTATGAATTAAAAACAGATTAAATGAAATAAAATGATTAAAAATAGTAAACTATTTTTAAAAAATCTGAAAAATTTAGAGAAAGTGCATTAAACAGTGAAGATCTTAAGAAAAATAAGAAGGTGGAAACAGCTTATCGAAATAAGCTGTTAAAAAGCAAAAACAGCTTATAAGCTAAACTTGACTAAAAAGGTAATAAAAGAATAATGTATGCAAAAGAAAACGGAAAAGACCCAAGGGCGCTAGTGGTGTTGTGTGTTGTGTGTGAGGCTTTGGTTGAGATTGGTGAGGTCCAAGGTTCGAGCCTTGCTCACCCTAGACTTCACAATTTCCCAAAGTTTTTTATTTTGCAAAATTTTTTATGGAAAAGCTTAAAGAGTTAAAAATAACTACTTTTTATAAAAACAACTTTTTTAGAAACCACAAATAAGCCCTCAAATAAGCTGTTAAAAGTGACAGAATTGCTTTTTTTTTAATTAAGGCTTGAAAGGCTTAAATTGTCTAGCCTTTTTAGACTAAATAAGCAACAAGGAAACAAATGAGCTAAAAACCAATGATAAGCTAACCCTATTAAGCACTAAGGATCAAAAATAAGCTAAAAGAACAGACAGATAAGCACAAAAAAGGCAAATAAGCTATAAGCTACACATGCATACCAAACAGCCTAGGCACAACTTTTTGGGCTTAAATTTAAGTACCAAGATGGATCCTTATGGGTATGTGAGTTATATGAGCTTAAAGCTTGTCCAACAAGCTCCTAAAATCAGCAAAAAGAACTCAGTTTGAAAATCATTAAAGCCATGAAAAGGGCTTAAGAAAAGGGCTGATTCAGATATTATGCATTTTTTTGGTTTTTTCAGTTTTAAAAGGGGCTAAATGCAGTCTTACTAATAAGCTAAAAAATAAGCTTTAAAATCTAAACTAAGCTAAAACAGATAAAAGTCACCAACTAATGAGCTTATGCTCTTAAGCTCAAACCTTAAGACTAACTAAAATTTATCTAAATTTGAAAATGAAAAATGGCTTTTAAATCTATAAAATTGACTTGACAGGTTTTGACTAAAACAAAGGTAAATTAAAAAGACTCTTATCTACTGACTTTGACACTTAAAATCAACTCAAAAACAACACTTAAAAGAAGGTTTTAAAAGCCTAACCAAATAAGCTAATGTAATCTGCTTTGAGACCTCAGACTCAACACACAGCTTTTAACTTTTTGGAAACAGAGTTTTAAGACTTAAAATCCTTTGGAAACTAATTTAAAGAGCTTAAAGGAGCTTGTAGAAGTAAGCTAAGTGACCCAAATAGTTTTTTAACCAGTTTTGACCCATTTTTACCCTTAACCCAAACACCCCTTTAAGTTTGAAAAACCAAATTTAAGCTTGATTTACAAAGATATAAGCAAAAAATTTAAAGACAGATAGTAACAAAGCAAAGTTAAGCAAAGAAAAGCAAATTTCAAGCCAAGATAAGCATTAAAATAAGCAAATAAGAAATAAGCAGTTAAGAGCAATTAAAGACAGTATTAAAGTAAAAGCATGAACAAATGACATAAAAGCATTAAACAAGCAAAAATAAGCATAAAGAACATAAATAAGCACAAATAAGCTTAAAGTAAGTAGTAATAAGCACTTGTACAGTAAATAAGCATAAATTTGAAAAATAAGAAAAACTCACAAGTTTCCAAGCTTTTTAGCAAGACAATAAGCCCTCAAACAGCTTATAAACCTTTCCTATAGCTTCCCAAGAAGCACTAACCCAAGGCCATCCAAAATTTACCTTGCTCCATGTGTTTTCTTGGTGATTTTTGTGATTTTTGTGATTTTTTGGGTTTTTAGACAAAAAAGTAAACAAACTTTTATATAAGCATTTAACGACTCAAAAGCTTATATAAGAGCTTAATCAACAGTATTTAAAAGACAATTTAAGTAAATGGCAATAATTAAAGAAAAAACACTTAAACTTTCATTAATTTGAAAAAAAATTACAATGCTGAAATTTAAATGACAGATAATTTAAAAGACAAGTAATTAAATTGCAATATTAAAATGGACAAATTTTTATTAATACAAGATTGGACTTAACAAGAATTCGACAAAAGAGAATAGCTAAAAATATCCTATATTTATACTAAGAGCTCTTCATGTCTTGGCTCTTCCTGTGCTTCTTTACTGAGACACTTGAGAGGGTGTGATTTCTTTGTAAGAGAAAAGCCAAAGTTAATCTAAGCCCTTAATTTTGCTTGGTGCCCAATCCGTATGATCAAAACCCTTGATTTTCTTGTCATTGTACTCTGTCTAATAGAATTTTAGGGGATTGCCAAGGTGGCATTGACTTCTTGGGGTGGGGTTTAAGGGAAAGTGATGGTTTTGTTGTGGTGTGAACAGTAAACGAGGTGGAGAGTGACAGGGGTGAAGGAATAGTGGGGTTTGTTGTTTGGGCGGGAAAACTTGTTTAAGGTTAACAAGGTAAAAGTTTTGGGACTTGGCAGAAATGGCCCCTAAGGTTATATGGGGTGATTGCAATTTCAGTCCTTGAGGGGTGTACATGTTTGGGGATTTAACACTTTCAGTCCCTGAAAGTGTATTGAGTGTTTGCATGAATGGTCCTTTTGGTGAAATAAACTTAACAGCAGGAGGTTGTGGGTTTAACGGTGGTTAAAAGGGAATTGGGCCTATGCTTTGGTTTGGGCCGTGTAGCATAATAAAGGGATATTAGGCCTTTTAAACCTTAAAGGCTTATAAGTCTTGGTAATAATAGCTTAATGGGCTGCCCCGGCCCATTAGATGGGTACGGGTGGCCCATTAAGTATTTCTTCAATTTCAGCTTCGGCTTTGACTTTTGACTTTGCGGGGTTGACTTTGACTTTCACTTTGACTTTTCACGCTTTTCCATTCCGTGCTCGGTTTTGTCTGTTTTGGCTTGATTTTTCGTCCTTTTCTCGAATATCTGTTTCCTGCACAATACAAGTAAAAACATACAAATACAATGTATTTTTTGGTACGTTTTTTGTCATTTAAGTCCGTTTTTAAAGGTCAAAGGTATTGTTTTTAAGCACATACCAGAACACTTAAAACTGATAGCCTTGATTTTGAAGATGTATACTTTGTCAATGAGTTAAATTTCAACCTTTTTAGTGTCTCACAGATGTGTGACAAAAAGAACTATGTCCTTTTTACTGACACTGAATGTCGTATCTTATCTCCTAATTTTAAGTTTCCTGATGAAAGTCAGATACTTCTTAAAAATCCTAGAAAGGACAACATGTACAGTTTTGATATAAAGAACATTGTTCCTAAAGAGAGTTTAACTTGTCTTGTTGCAAAGGCTACATCAGATGAATCAATGCTCTGGCATAGGAGGCTTGTTCATATCAATTTTAAGAACATAAATAAGCTTGTTAAGGATAATCTTGTAAGAAGTTTGCCTATAAAATGTTTTGAAAATGACCAAACCTGTGTTGCTTGTCTTAAAGGGAAGCAACACAGAGCTTTTTGTAAGTCTAAAGTTCTGAATCCAATTACTAAGCCTTTGTTTATGCTTCATATAGATTTGTTTGGTCCAACCTTTGTGAGTAGTTTAATGCATAAGCAGTATTGCTTAGTAGTCACTGATGATTATAGCAGGTTTACTTGGGTTTTCTTTTTAACAACTAAGGATGAAACCAGTGAAATTCTCAAGAACTTTATCAAAGAAATATAAAACCTAGTGGATAAGAAAGTGAAAATAATCAGGAGTGATAACGGAACAAAATTTAAGAATAAAGCTATGGATGATTTTTGCAGAGAAAAAGGTATTAAAAGGGAATACAGTATAGCCATGACTCCTCAGCAAAATGGTGTGGCTGAAAGAAGGAATAGGACACTAATTGAGGCAGCTATAACCATGTTAGCTGACTCTAAGTTACCTACCACATTTTGGGCTGAAGCAGTTAGTACTGCTTGCTATGTACAGAATAGGGTCTTAGTAGTCAAGCCTCATAACAAGACACCTTATGAACTTTTTAGAGGTTTTAAACCAGCTCTAAGCTTTATGATTCCATTTGTATGTCATGTTACCATTCTTAATACTTTAGACAGTTTAGGCAAGTTTGATGGCAAAAGTGATAAAGGTTTCTTTGTTGGATATTCCTTGAGTAATAAAGCTATTAGGGTATACAACACAAGAACCAGGAGGGTAGAAGAAAACTTGCATATTGGGTTTTTAGAAAATAAGCCTATGATAGAATGGAATGGTCCAAAGTGGCTGTTTGATATTGATTCTCTAACCCAATCTATGAATTATGTTCCAGTAGCTGCAGGTACAATCACTAATGAATCTACAGGTACACAAGGAGAACTTAATGCAGGTACATCTACCAGAAAGAAGAAATCAATCAAGATTGCATTGTGATGCTAATTTGGAAGATGCTTCATACTTTGATTCACCTTCCAAAGATGTTGGTAATGATGAACCAAAATCTGCTACTGATGATCAAAAGCAGGTTGAAGATGGTCCACATAATAAGAGTAGTGAAAAAGATAAGTCTGATGATGATAGCAGTCCTAAGGAAGTTAATACTCCTGGACAACATGTTAATACTGCCAGTCCTAAAGTTAATACTGGTTGTTTTAAATTTAATATTGTTGATCCATAAGTTAATACTTCTAGTTCATATGATCTAGATAGCCCTAAAGACATATTCAAAATAGGAGCTAGTCATACACTTGATGCCACTCATGTTAAGTTCTTCAGTGATGAAGATGAACCAAAAGTTGATTTGGGGAACATCACAAATTCCTATACAGTTCCACCCACTCCAAATACAAGAATCCATAAAGATCACCCTATTATAAATGTGATTGGAGATGTGAAGTCCACTATTCAGAAAAGAAGAATGACAAAATCTACTTCTGAACAAGGGTTTCTTAGTGCTGTATATGAACAGAAAACACAGGATACCATGAATACTTATTTATATGCTTGTTTCTGGAACAAGATTGTGATGGTTTTCTATATCTACCTGAGAATTAATGCCATTTACACTAAAACAGTTAAGGCACCCCCCCCCCCCCCCCCCCCCCCCCCCCCCCCCCCCCCCCCCCCCAATACTAATTTATACTAAGAATGCAAACGGAAAATCCTAAAAACGAGCTAAATTAACAACTATATCAAAATTTAACCCTACACAAGAAATTTTTGCATGTAAACCTTAAAAATGACAAAGAAAATTTTCTAAAAAGGATTGTTTTTTTTGGCTTTTTTATATTTTTATTGAATTAAAATAACTAATATTTAATTATTTTAACAATTCTAAAAAATAGCAAATTAAATCCTAGAAAATTCCCAAAAAATGATTTTCTACTTAGAAAAGTCTAAACAAGGGTTAAAAAAGTAAAAACTATTTTTAAATATTTTTATAATAATGGTCTATTTATTAAACTATTTAAAAGCTAAAAAATGGAAATTAAATCTAAATGTGGTAAGATTAATTTTAAAAACTTGTAAAACCTAAATCAATTTTTATTACAAAAAACTATTTTTATAAACTTGTAAACTAAATATATTTTTTCTAAAACTAAAAAAACTATTTTTTGTATTTTTTAAATTAATTTTCTTATTTTTAAATGATTTTCCTAAAAATTTATGTTTCAAAATGTAAGAAAATACTATATAAGATGAGATTTCTGGAAAAATTCACTAAAAAGTCTAATGTTTATAAGGAATGTAATAACAAATAGGCTGGCCTAACCAGCTCTTATCAAATAAGCTTACAAAAGCAGAAATTAGTACGAAGTGGCTTAATGAATATGGGCTCAAAAACATGATAAATGAATTGATTTTGCAAGGTATAACGAAAAAATCCCAAGGGTGCTAGTGGTAGTGAGAGTGTGTGTTGAGGTTTATAAAAGGGTTGAGGCTCAGTTGAGGTCGGAGGTTCGAGTCTTGCTCACCCTCGACTTCCTTGGTTTTCACTTTTTTTTGAAAAAACCTAAAAAGAAAAGTTATAGAACAGCTTATAATAAGCTATTTTTATGAAAACAACTTTTTTCGAAATCACTAATAAGCTAGTTACAGCTTAAAAATCAGACAGAATACTTAACCATTCTTTTTTACTTTTAACAAAACTAAATAAGTATAACCACTTAGATAAGTAAAACAAGGTGTAAATAGCTTTCTGGACTAAATCTTACCTAAGAAAGTTAATCCTAGGCTAGAAATAAGCAAAAAGAATAGATAATAAGCTGGAATAATCTTTTAAGCTCTTATCTAAACCAAACAGACAGGAAGATCAATTTTGAGCTTATATTTAAGCATACAAACAGAACCTTATAACAAAAAGCTATACACTTACTTAAAGCTTGGCTAGGATACTACTTAAAACAACAAACAAAATACATTTTGAAATTTAGATAAGCACTTAAAAAGCTAAATGAAAATGCTGTTTGAACTATCTAATTATGTTTTTGGTATTTTATATGAAGAGACTAAATAAGCAAAACCTGTCCCTAATAAGCTATGGATAACTAAATTTTAATTTAATAGCTAGAAAAGACAAAAATCAAGCAAAAGTTAATGCAATAAGCTAAAACTCACAAATAAGCACTTTGGTATATCCTGCTAACCAAACAAGCCTTAAGGGCAACTTAAAGCTTATTTTTAAATAAGCTAAAGGATCCTTATGGGTTTTTAGCTTATACTACCTTAAATCTTAACCAAAAAGTAATGAAGAGCTTTTAAAAATCATTTTGAAAATCAAATGCTTATTAAAAAAGCTCCTTGAAAACTGCATATTTTCTCAGTATGTACTGAGTGTACTTAGTAAGTACCGAGTTTGAAAAAGACAAAATGCATTTTTTTAGCTTAAAAACAGATAGACAAATAAGCTATTTTATAAAAACTAAGTTCAAATAAATGATCATTAACCTACAAACTACTTGCAAACTAAAAATCAAATCCTAAAAAACTAAATTAAACCTCTGATAATTAAGCATGAAAAGTGCTACTAGTCTAAATCCCTATCTGATGCAGTTGACATGATTATGGCTAAATCTTAAAACAAAAATTGCAGGCCTAAGATACTTGATTTGAACAACATTTGAAAAAAAAGAGCATAATAAGAGAAGATTAATAGGAACAATTGAACTTAATATGATATTATACTCTAAAAATCAATACTAGAGATTACTATAACTTCAAACTATCAACTTAGTAAAAATAGATTAAGGCCTAACTAAGATCTTAATATTATTCCTTAAAACCTTATATGAGATTAAGAAGCTTTTAACAAGCCTAATAAACAGTTTTAACCAACTAAATAAGCAGAATTAATAAGCTACTTCATTATGCTAGTATTTTTGGTTTTTTTATGACAATTTTATGACAGGTTAATGAAACTAAGATTTTAACCTAACAATCAAACTTAATAAGCAACTAACAATTATATTAAGCTCTAATAAGCTAAACTAAACATATACTGTAAGCAGATAATAAGCAGCTATAAGCTAAGATGTAGATTTAAGCTATAAAAAAGGAAAGTGAAAGCTTACAAAATCCTTAGCTTAAAAAGGCTTATTAAAGCTCGAGGAGCTACTCTACAAGCTCCTTTTATCTCCCCCCACCCCCCCTCCCCCCCCCCCCCCCCGTAGATAAAGCTGGTAGGGTCCTGGAAGTCCTTCCATTATTGACCTCCCTTCCAAAAAAAAGATGTGGTAAATTTGATTATGGACTTTGAATAAGATAAGCTTAACTAAGCTTTTGAGAGCTTAGTTGAGTAATTAGCTAGCTTAAAAGTAGATATAACAGCTTATTAAGAGCTTATTAGAACAATTGAAAGCTTATTAAACCATTTTACTCTTAAAGTAAAAACTGAATCCAACACAAGATTAAAGTAAACTTTAAATTTTATTAATGAAAACTGAATTACAATACTTTTGAAATGAAGATTACAAAAATCTAAAATGAATTAGGGCTAAAAAATACAATAAGCTAGACACACTTACTAAGCTAGACTAGATAAGCAAAACATATCCTTTGTGAGTGAAAAAGGTCTTGTATTTATAGGCTTGAGAGAAGCTTCTAGGTCTTGGATACACGCTCCTTTCAGTCTTGATCTTAACCCTTGAATCCTTGCCAATCATTAGATGCCCTTTTGTAACCCTTGGATCAAATTGTGATCACACGGATTGCCAGCGTGGCATTCCTTGTGTCAGAGGCTTTGTGCTTCTTTTACATTGATTTTAGTGTAATTTCCTATCTTTTGGTGTGTTTCTTTGAAAACTCGCGTGTCATTCCTTGAGACATCTTGACCAATCAAAGCAAAGGAATGACGCCTTTGATGCCGAGTCATCACTTGGTACTAGCATCTTCTTGTGGCCATGTTGGATTGAGGGTTGATGGGAATTTTACTCGATTTTAACTTAGGGGTTAATTTGGGACGAAGGGTGAATAGTAATTCCCCTTCGCGCCCTTTTTTTTATAATGTTCGTTTGACCCGGGAGTTTGGGTGGTTGACCTGGGCTCGGGTAATGGGTTTGGCCATGGTTTTATTAAAAGGGTTGGGCCGGTTAAGGGGTTTAAGGGATTTATAGTATAAAGAGTTAACGACCGTTAGTTCTAAATTAGTAAAAGCCTAACGGTGTTATCAATTTAGGGTTTTTGATAAAAATGGATTTAACATTAAAGGTTATTTGGGTATTTTGAAGGTTTTGGCATTTTGTGGGCTGACCAAGGGTTGACTTTGTTGACCTTTGCTAAAAACTCCCGGCTCTTGTACACTCTATCCGTTCTCGTGTTCATGTTTGTCCGGTTTTGACCGTTTTCTTGTGATTTTTGCAATATCCGTACCTACACATCACAAAATGACAAACAGCAATCATACAAACAATATTTGCACATTTATAATTTAAGGATCATTTTTGATACAAAAGGATATGTGATTCTAACATATCAAAATTCCCAAAACTAAGTGATTGCAGTGTTCTTACGTCATTATTTATATGCTCTAAAACCAAATACCTCAAAACTTCCCCAAACTAAATCTTTGAAAAGTAGCAAAGACTTTTGTGGGGAGAGTTAAGAAATCACAAGCTTTAAAACACCCCATTTTCCCATTTTTCAAAACTTTTTCCATTTTTTTATATTTTTTTAGCAACTACCTAGAATATTCCGACTTTCGTTATTTCCATAAAACCATTAGGTGATCTAGTACAAGATGCATTTCGACCACGAGAATGCCCCAATATAGGATAAATTCACGTCAACGACTTTTCACTCGCTCCAAACCAAGCTTAAAACGAAATCACAGTTAAATATCAGTTAAGATGCTAACACTACTCATATTTGCAACTTGTGAACTTTTCACTCCCGACAATTGTTATATCTTAGGTGAATGTGCTAATTTGAATTTCAACCATGGATCAACGTTTTGCAAAATTCTATGTTTCATGTTCCACCCGAGAATAATGAGTTTGAAGGCGAGATCATCCCATGTAGCGACTTTCATCTCGGCACAACAACAAAACCTTTGCGCTAGTGACTAGGCTTTTGAGCACTCACGAGACTAGTATCTTGGACTCACGGAACTTTAGGTTTTAAAACACTCAGGGAGTCCGTATATATAGTTATTTAAAACTTAAAATAAATAGTCAATTTCAAAAGACTTATTATTAAAATTTAACAAAATGAAATTATTTACTTTTTTTTTAATTTTTTCCAAAAAAAAATTAATATAAAACATAACATTTATGCAATTGTAACCCTCGACCTTTTAGAAGGCTGCAACATCGGTTGTGAGCCGGCAAGATGCAGCAAACTTTTATCAGTCTCGGATTTTTATTCTTACTATAGGCTTTCTTTTAGAAGGTTGCAACATCGGTTGTAAGCCGGCACGATACAGCAAACTTTTATCAGCCCACAGTTTATATTTATTATATTTTTTCATTTTTCATCATTTTTCATATTATTATTATCATTTTTTTACTTTATATAGAGAAGACTTCTTTTTGAAAAATTCAAGTATAAGTTTGTACTAAGACTAAAATTTTTGCTATATACTACATAAAAATTGTTGATTAAGTTTAATCTCCAAAATAGCCGTATGATGTAATCAGGTTAGGTGCTTATGGCGAGAAAAATTCACAGATTTCATATCATTGCTCTTAAGATTTTCAAGTTAATCCTTGTTTAGCATACCACTCTGCTTAACTTATCATTTTTTTGTTCTTCGCGAATTTCGCGAATGCTTACGCCTAAATGTTAAGGAATAAGCTAGTAGCTCTATACACGCATCGATCGAGTCAAAATTTCCTTCTTATTCTACCCAGCAGGGAAAGTCAAAATTGTGACAAAACACTTATTAAAAAAAATCAATTTTTTTTTAAAATTTTGGTAGGGAAAACGGCGTTTCGTGAGAACAATTGGGCAAATGTAAGTAGTAAGATCATATCGAAGATATAATTTGCCCATACTAAAACTAATCATTGTGATAGCAATGTTTCCTTGTCTATGGCTTATAACCCATACTTAGACTCAAAAAGTGAATGCATAATCCGAGCTGGAGAAAAGTATCACAAAATCTTAAGCCGTTTTGTATCAAGTATGCTAAAGATAAATGTTAGTCGATAATAATCTAGGATATCGGATTCCCAATACTAATTGCAAGAAAGGCTAGGAGATTTTCTACCAGACTATCAGATGCTCGAGTGGACCGGGGACAAAACACCGAACTTATGAGAATCTTCAAAAATTATTGGGTCAAATAAGAAAGAACTCCTACAAAAAAATTCACATGTACAAACAACAAGAATCGGAAGAGTTCAAGCCCCCCCCCCCCTCCCCCCCCCCCCCCCCCCCCCCCCCCCCTATTTTTTTCTCACTATCACAATAAGAAAGAAGAAAAATGGATAAGCATGGGGTGCCTCCCACGAAGCGCTTGTTTAGGGTCACTAAGCTTGACCCAATCCCCGAATTCATTTGTCCTTGGAGAAGGTTTGGAGATCCGGACAACCAATTATGGGCACGTCCCTCCTAAAAGTAGTGCTTAATTATATACGTTCACTTTCTGAAGTTTGGCCCGATTTTGAGATACTCAACGGTGCCATATGCGAAAGGACTGGGTATGGATGAAATGTCCGGACTAACAGGATTTCATTTGCAGAGAACAGATTCAATCGAGAGTTAAAGAGGAGGACTTGATCACCAACGTTGAAAACGTAGGTTTTGATCTTTGAGTCATGGATCTCCCTTTTTTTACCCCTCCCTTTTTTGTTTTCTCTTTATAGATCAAGAGTTCTCATAGGCAATGATCACGAAGTCATTTAATTATTGAGTTGTACTTTACGGTGATCACCCGGCGGTCTTCAAGGTCAAAGTTTGCAGGCTTCAAGCCTAGTAGGCTTTGTGCTTCGAGCTCGACTCGGTAGAGGGACATGGCCTTTCCGTATACGAGCTCTGTATGAGGTACACCCGATGGGTGTTTTGTAAGCGGTACGAAAGTCCCAAAGTACATCATCTAGTTTATCCAACCAAGAGGCACGGTTTTCGCCCACGGTTCTTTCAAGAATTCGTTTCAAGCCACGATTGGATACCTCAACTTGCCCACTTGTTTGTGAGTGATACGCGGTGGAGAGAGATAATACTTCAGTTGAAAGTATTATATGTTGGTGTTCTTTTACTAACTTGGTGAATTTTTTATTTTATTTCTTTTTTATGTATAATGTTTTTATATTTTTGGTTTTTTTTATAAAATAATTATACTAAATAAAAGAAAAATATTTTTTTTTGTATTTTTTATATGAAAATAAACAAAATAACTTCATACGGAAGGATCTTCAAACACAAATTGTCAAACGGCTTCAACAATCGTAAGCAATCCACCCCGGTAACGACGCCAAAAATTGATCAAGATTGACTCACACCTTTTAAAATATATAATATATAAATATAAAATATACTTATAAATATATAAAAAGGAGGGTAAGAATCAAAAAAATCGAAATTATAGTAATCCGAGAGTATGATTCCCAGGTCGTTTGGGTCACGAGGAATGCAATTGAAAGCCGAGAGTTGTTTTGAGAATTAATGCTTGAATGGAACAAGATTGTGATTGGTTTTCTATAACTACGGGAAATTAAATGCCATTTACACTAAAAACAGTTAAGGCGATACTAATTTATACTAAGAATGCAAACGAAAAATCCTAAAAACGAGCTAAATTATCATCTATATCAAAATTTAACCCTACACAAGAAATTTTTGCATGTAAACCTTAAAAATGACAAAAGAAAATTTTCTAAAAAGGATTTATATTTTTTTTTGGCTTTTTTATATTTTTTATTGAATTAAAAACTAATTTAATCTATTTAAAATTCTAAAAAAATAGCAAATTAAATCCTAGAAATTCCAAAAAATGATTTTCTACTTTAGAAAAGTCTAAAAAGTGATAAAAACTCAAAAAACTATTTTTAACTATTTTTTATAATAAAATTCTATTTAATTAAACTAATTTAAAAAGCTAAAAATGGAAATTAAAATCTAAAAGTGGTAAAAATAATTTTAAAACTTGTAAACCTAAAAATATTTATTCTAAAACTAAAAACTATTTTTTTGTATTTTTTAAAATTAATTTTCTATTTTTAAATGATTTTCTAAAAATTTAAGTTTCGAAAATTTAAGAAAAATACTAAATAAAGATGAGAAATTCTGAAAAATTCACTAAAAGTCCTAAATGTTATAAGGAATGTAATAAAAATAGGCTGGCTAACCCAGCTTATCAAATAAGCTTACAAAAAGCAGAAATAAGCTACGAAGTGGCTTAATGAATATGGGCTCAAAAACATGATAAATGAATTGATTTTGCAAGGTATAACGAAAAAATCCCAAGGGTGCTAGTGGTAGTGAGAGTGTGTGTTGAGGTTTATAAAAGGGTTGAGGCTCAGTTGAGGTCGGAGGTTCGAGTCTTGCTCACCCTCGACTTCCTTGGTTTCCCCTTTTTTTTGCAAAAACCTAAAAAGAAAAGTTATAGAACAGCTTATAATAAGCTATTTTTATGAAAACAACTTTTTTCGAAATCACTAATAAGCTAGTTACAGCTTAAAAATCAGACAGAATACTTAACCATTCTTTTTTACTTTTAACAAAACTAAATAAGCTAAAACACTTAGATAAGCTAAAACAAGGAGTAAATAAGCTATTACTAGACTAAAACTTACCTAATAAGCTAATCTAGGCTAGAAATAAGCAAAAAGAATAGATAATAAGCTGGAATAATCTTTTAAGCTCTTATCTAAACCAAACAGACAGGAAGATCAATTTTGAGCTTATATTTAAGCATACAAACAGAACCTTATGACAAAAAGCTATACACCTACTTAAAGCTTGGCTAGGATACTACTTAAAACAACAAACAAAATACATTTTGAAATTTAGATAAGCACTTAAAAAGCTAAATGAAAATGCTGTTTGAACTATCTAATTATGTTTTTGGTATTTTATATGAAGAGACTAAATAAGCAAAACCTAGCCCTAATAAGCTATGGATAACTAAATTTTAATCTAATAAGCTAGAAAAGACAAAAATCAAGCAAAAGTTAATGCAATAAGCTAAAAATCACAAATAAGCACTTTGGTATATCCTGCTAACCAAACAAGCCTTAAGGGCAACTTAAAGCTTATTTTTAAATAAGCTAAAGGATCCTTATGGGTTTTTAGCTTATACTACCTTAAATCTTAACCAAAAAGCTAAATGAAATAGCTTTTAAAAATCATTTTGAAAATCAAATGCTTATTAAAAAAGCTCCTTGAAAACTGCTTATTTTCTCAGTATGTACTGAGTGTACTTAGTAAGTACCGAGTTTGAAAAAGACAAAATGCATTTTTTTAGCTTAAAAACAGATAGACAAATAAGCTATTTTATAAAAACTAAGTTCAAATAAATGATCATTAACCTACAAACTACTTGCAAACTAAAAATCAAATCCTAAAAAACTAAATTAAACCTCTGATAATTAAGCATGAAAAGTGCTACTAGTCTAAATCCCTATCTGATGCAGTTGACATGATTATGGCTAAATCTTAAAACAAAAATTGCAGGCCTAAGATACTTGATTTGAACAACATTTGAAAAAAAAGAGCATAATAAGAGAAAGATTCAACTAGAACAATTTGAACTTAAAATGATTATACTTCTAAACTAATACTAGCAGATTCTAACTACAACTATCAAACTTAGTAAAAACTAGATTAAGCCTAAACTAAGCTCTTAAATCTTATTCTTACAAACCTTATATGAGATTAAGAATGAAATCAAAGGACCAAATGGCCTCAAGCAGTACTAACATAAGTTAGTACTGCTTGATCCAAACACCCCTTTATTTCCCTTAAATCCATATTTAGCTTATGAGGAAGAGATTTAAATCACACAGATCAAATACCAGATATTAATAAGCTTTTAACAAGCCTAATAAACAGTTTTAACCAACTAAATAAGCAGAATTAATAAGCTACTTCATTATGCTAGTATTTTTGGTTTTTTTATGACAATTTTATGACAGGTTAATGAAACTAAGATTTTAACCTAACAATCAAACTTAATAAGCAACTAACAATTATATTAAGCTCTAATAAGCTAAACTAAACAACAATAAGCAGATAATAAGCAGCTATAAGCTAAGATGTAGATTTAAGCTATAAAAAAGGAAAGTGAAAGCTTACAAAATCCTTAGCTTAAACAAGGCTTATTAAAGCTCGAGGAGCTACTCTACAAGCTCCAGCTTATCCTAGGATAAGCTGGTAGGGTCCTGGAAGTCCTTCCATTATTGACTTCCCTTCCAAAAAAAAAGCTGTGGTAAATTTGATTGTGGACTTTGAATAAGATAAGCTCAACTAAGCTTTTGAGAGCTTAGTTGAGTAATTAGCTAGCTTAAAAGTAGATATAACAGCTTATTGAGAGCTTATTAGAACAATTGAAAGCTTATTAAACCATTTTACTCTTAAAGTAAAAACTGAATCCAACACAAGATTAAAGTAAACTTTAAATTTTATTAATGAAAACTGAATTACAATACTTTTGAAATGAAGAGTACAAAAATCTAAATGACATTAAGCTAAAAATACAATAAGCTACGTCTACACTAAGCTACTTCTATATTAAGCTAGATTATTTTTGTGAGAGAGGCAGGACTTGTATTTATAGCCAGAGATAGATGCTTCTAGGTCTTCAAGTTTGTTAGACGCTCCTCTTAATCTGAACCCTCCATTCTTTCCAATCATTAGATCCTCTCTTGAAGCCGTTGGATTAGAATCAATCACACAGATCGCCACGCTGGCACTCCCACTTCTTTGGAGCATGTGTGTTTTATTTGCACTAGTTTTAGTGCAAAATATCCATTTGGAGTGTGCTTCTTTGGATTGGTGAAATGTCATTTGTGTCAGAGCTGGCAGACTTCAACCAATAAGCATCAAGGAGTGACGAGTCTTCTGCTGAGATGGCACCTCGTACTAGAATCTTTTGCTCAACCCCTTAAGTGATCTAAATTCATATTATGCTAATGATATTGAGATTTAAGCACAAATCCTAATACCAGATAGTAAATAAGCTACTAACAAACCTAATTATCAATTTTTAAATAAGCAAATAAGCCAGAAATA
Organism: Tanacetum coccineum; assembly: GCA_026074375.1. Taxonomy (NCBI): domain Eukaryota; kingdom Viridiplantae; phylum Streptophyta; class Magnoliopsida; order Asterales; family Asteraceae; genus Tanacetum; species Tanacetum coccineum. The sequence continues at coordinate 26,832 of BQNB010043346.1, forward strand.
ATAAGCTAACTCTATGCTACTATTTTTGATTATTGACTGATTTCAGACAAAGGATAAGCCACCTATGAAATAAGCTAACAAATGAACTCAATTATCATTAAATAGCTAAATGAACTAAAATTAAGACAGATTTGAATCAAACCTAAACTAAACTATTATTAGCTATGTTTTAAACATGATAAGCCACAGTCAAGTAGAATTAAGCAGTTATAAGCTAAACTGGGCAGAAATTTAAGCAATAAGCTAAATTGATAAAAATTAAGCTAGAAAAGACAGAATAGAACTTACTTGATCCCTTGCTCTAAACAGGGATTAAAAGTTCTCAAAAAGCTAATCAACTAGCTCCAGTTTATCAAATGATAAGCTGGTAAGGTCCATAAGCTCATCCATTATTAGCTTATCATCCAATATCCAAGCTGAGGTAAATTTAAAGTACAATGTAATGAGTAACTAAGCTCAGTAAAGCTTTTAAAAGCTAAACTGAGTATAACAAGCTAAGTAAGTAATAAGAGTAGCTTATGTGAGCTTATAGAGAACTTATAATCGACATAAGCAGAATTAAATTAAGAAATTGCTTGAATTAAAACATGAAACTGAATAAAACTAATTTTTATTGAAAGTTTCTGTGAGTGAAGAAGGTCTTGTATTTATAGGCTTGAGAGAAGCTTCTAGGTCTTGGATACACGCTCCTTTCAGTCTTGATCTTAACCCTTGAATCCTTGCCAATCATTAGATGCCCTTTTGTAACCCTTGGATCAAATTGTGATCACACGGATTGCCAGCGTGGCATTCCTTGTGTCAGAGGCTTTGTGCTTCTTTTACATTGATTTTAGTGTAATTTCCTATCTTTTGGTGTGTTTCTTTGAAAACTCGCGTGTCATTCCTTGAGACATCTTGACCAATCAAAGCAAAGGAATGACGCCTTTGATGCCTAGTCATCACTTGGTACTAGCATCTTCTTGTGGCCATGTTGGATTGAGGGTTGATGGGAATTTTACTCGATTTTAACTTAGGGGTTAATTTGCGACGAAGGGTGAATAGTAATTCCCCTTCGCGCCCTTTTTTTATAATGTTCGTTTGACCCGGGAGTTTGGGTGGTTGACCTGGGCTCGGGTAATGGGTTTGGGCCATGGTTTTATTAAAAGGGTTGGGCCGGTTAAGGGGTTTAAGGGATTTATAGTATAAAGAGTTAACGACCGTTAGTTCTAAATTAGTAAAAGCCTAACGGTGTTATCAATTTAGGGTTTTTGATGAAAATGGATTTAACATTAAGGGTTATTTGGGTATTTTGAAGGTTTTGGCATTTTGTGGGCTGACCAAGGGTTGACTTTGTTGACCTTTGCTAGAAACTCCCGGCTCTTGTACACTCTATCCGTTCCCGTGTTCGTGTTTGTCCGGTTTTGACCGTTTTCTTGTGATTTTTGCAATATCCGTACCTACACATCACAAATGACAAAACAAGCAATATACAAACATAATTTGCACAATTTAATCATTTAAGGATCATTTTTGATATAAAAAGGATATGTGATTTCTCACATATCAAAATTCCCCAAACTAAGTGATTGTCGTGTCCTCACGCAATATTATATGCTCTAAAACCAAATACCTCAAAACTTCCCCAAACTAAATCTTTGAAAAGTAGCAAAGACTTTTGTGGGGAGAGTTAAGAAATCACAAGCTTTAAAACACCCAATTTTCCCATTTTTCAAAACTTTTTCCATTTTTTTATATTTTTTTTAGCAACTACCTAGAATATTCTGACTTTCGTTATTTCCATAACCGTTAGGGATCATAGAACAAGATGCATTTCGATCCGAGAATGCCCCAAAAAGGATAAATTCATCGTCCCCGACTTTTCACTCGCTCCAAACCAAGCTTAAAACGAAATCACAGTTAAATATCAGTTAAGATGCTAACACTACTCATATTTGCAACTTGTGAACTTTTCACTCCCGACAATTGTTATATCTTAGGTGAATGTGCTAATTTGAATTTCAACCATGGATCAACGTTTTGCAAAATTCTATGTTTCATGTTCTACCGAGAATAATGAGTTTGAAGGCGAGATCATCCCATGTAGCGACTTTCGTCTTAGCACATCCCAACCTTGCGGCTAAGTGACCAGGCTTTTGATACCCTACAGAGACTAGTATCGGGACTCACGGAGAATGACAAAATCTACTTCTGAACAAGGGTTTCTCAGTGCTATATATGAACAGAAAACACATGATACCATGAATACTTGTTTGTATACTTGTTTCCTATCACAGATTGAACCCACAAGCATTGCTAAACCTCTATTTGATTCATCTTGGGTGGAAGCAATGCAGAAAAAACTTCTGCAGTTCAAGCTCCAACATGTATGGAAACTTATGGATTTGCCTAATGAGAAGAGGGCGATTGGAACAAAATGGGTCTTTAGAAATAAGAAAGTTGAAAAAGGGATTGTGATTAGGAATAAAGCAAGGTTGGTTGCACAAGGTCATAGACAAGAAGAAGGTATAGACTATGAAGAAGTTTTTGCTCCTATGGCAAGAATTAAGGCAATAAGATTGTTTTTGGCCTATGCTTCTTTTATGGGTTTTCTGATATATCAAATGGATGTGAAGAGTGCATTCTTATATGGAACCATTAAGGAAGAGGTTTATGTTACTCAACCACCAAGATTTAAAGATCCTGACCATCCAGAAAAGTGTGTGTGCACAGAAAATGTAGTCGACTAAAGGGTATGTGTGTCTAGGCGTCAAGTCTTATTGTAGATGCCTAGGTTTGGTTGTTTTAGCCTCAAGGATCTTTGATTCCTTGTTATAGTTTAGATAACATGTTCTACCATTGATCAAGGTAGAATTGGGGCTTGATGGAAACGTATGAATGAAAAACCTTGTTCAATAACAATTGTCTTTATTATATTTCGCTACATAATCATTATCATTGTTATTGTTTATCCTAGATATAAGTTTACAAGCTGGTCAAGGCACTTTATGGGTTGCATCAAGCTCCAAGAGCATGGTATGAAACCTTGGCTAACTATCTTTTGGGCAATGGGTTTAAAAGTGAGAAGATAGATCAGACATAATTTATCAAGAAGCAAAAAGAAGATATTTTGCTTGTACAGGTCTATGTTGATGACATTATCTTTGGCTTTACAAACAAGGAACTGTGTACTGAATTTGAGAAGCTTATAAAGGATAAGTTTCAGATGAGTTCTATGGGAGAACTTACTTTCTTTCTAGGATTACAAGTACAACAGATGAAAGATGGAATAGTTATCAGCCAGGATAAATATGATATGTAGACGAGATTTTGAAGAAATTCAACTACACTGATGTGAAGTCTGCTGATTGATAGTTTTATACACGCAAAAATATATGATATAATATAATTCCAAAAGAGCAATTAAGAAAATTCCCTAAGGAAAATTCACTCTAAAAGATATATATATAATATATAATACGTATATTTAACCGGGAAGTATGATACCCGTGTCGTTTCCCCAACGACTTGTGTAACTGAAACCACGTTTTAGCTCGGATTGTGATTTGAATAAGAGGCAAAATTTGATTTGGTTAACTACTAATAATACTTAAAATAAACAAAAACTAAAAATTAAGCATAAAAGCAAATAGTTGGAAATTAAAATTTAACTAAAAACGCGAACCGGGACACTAAAACTAAGGCCAAAAGCCTCAATTCTACAAAATTAAATCTAATTAAAAATTTTCTTTTAAAATGTATTCTAATTGACTAAAAACGAAGTTTAAAAAAAACTAGAACGAAAACGGAGTTAAAAACAGGCGTTAAAAATTGAAAACCGAGAACGGGAACGAAACCCGTTCTTTAAAAAGTGAATTTTTGCAAATTAGACCCTACGAAAGTGAAACTAATTTTCCTACAAACTTTATGATAAAAGAAAATTTTATAAAAAAGATTTTTATTTTTCTGATTAATTTTCTATTTTTTATGATTTTTTAAAGTTTTTAAAGAAAATAAAAGATTAAAAATACTAAACTTATAGTAAAAATTCTAGGAAAAATAAAGAAAATAGCTTATGCTATATGAATCCTAGAAAAAATTAATCTACTTAATGAAAAATTACCAAAAATTCAGGAAAAATCTAAAAAGAAACAAAGTTTACTAGAAAAATGAAAGAGACAACCCAGCTTATCGAATAAGCTGAGAAAAGTGCTATTTAAGCTACGGCTTATTAAAAATTAGAAAAAGGAAAACGTGTATATTAATTAAATTGTGCAAAAGAGTGTTGGATGAGCTATTGTAGCACTTTGGTTAACACGCTGGGCATTTGAGATAGAGGTCTTGGGTTCGAGGTCTGGCAACCCCTTTTTACTTATTTTTTTTATTTTTGCTTATTTTTGAAAAACAAAAGTTGGAACTTGTAAAGGAAACAATTTAAAGAAACTTTAAAACTACACTTTTTGTCTGAAGATGACAAATAAGCTCTGAAAACAGCTTATGAATAAGCTGTTTCAGAAATGGAGCTTTTGAACTCAAAATGCTTGTTAGGACTTATAAGCTTGCACAAGCTTCTTTATAAGCTCATTGGCAAAACCAAAAGCTATTCTAGAATCCCTAAGACATGCAAAAGCTAATCCTAATAAGCTAGCTTAAACAAGAAACACTAAAACTAAAATTAATGCTAAAAACTGCAAACTCAGAAAACAATACTAAAAATTCAAAATTAAGAAAAGCTAAAGAGCTTAATAAGCTAAGCCAGGAGCTGAGCTTAATAGAACTTAACAATAAACTTAAGAATTATGGAATTCAATTATAAAATCAACTACTATAAGCTAGAAATTAAAAATTAAGAGCTAAGATTTAAAACTGTTGTTTTTGGATTTTTTAGGTTTTATGAAAACTTTAAAGCTAAATGCCCCTAAACAATTAAGCTGTAAAATAGTAAATAAGACTTAATCTATATTAAACTATGACTAAACTTTAGGCTACCAAAATTTAAGATCCTAAATCCTAGATTTACTAACTTAAATAAGTCTAAAAGTTCAACAGTACTAACTACTTGTTAGTACTGCTGATGCAACTGGCAATTACCAAACCAAATGTGCAGGGTAACCTAGAGAGGTTATACATGCACTAAACACTCTTGTTGAGCGTGTATTAACACAAAACAAGCAAGAACCAAGCCTTAGATGGCTTGGTTCAAAATTTGCACAAGTGAAAATCAAATGAAAAACTCCCCTGGTGCAGGATCTCTCAAATTAAGCCCTAACTATTTAAATTTTGAAATCTAACTTTTGAAAATGCTTTTCCTAATGATTAAAAGTTAAAATAAAACTGACTCAAGTAAAATGGAAAGCTTACTTTGACTTTTGGTGGTCTAACAAGGCTAAACCAAACACTCCTTTATTTCACTTGACAGATTTGAGCTAAAGCTTAAAATGAGAATCCACTTAACAAAGCATTAATACCAGATAACTAACAGCTTATAACAAACTATTTAAACATGAATCTATAATCTATTAAGCTAGAAATTGAAATCTACAAACTAAACTAGATATTTTTGGTTTTTTATGGATTTTTATGACAGAAAAGAGATTACTATGATCTATAATACTTAAGCTAAAATCAGTAGATGAATAAGTTCTAAGTAACCATATAAATCACAAATAAGCAATAAGAAAACAGATAAGCACTATTAATAAGCAAACAAGCAAATTTAAGCTAAATAAGCATTTCTAAAACTGAAAATTAAAGAAGTCTTACAATGAGCCTAGCTAAACAAGGCAAGAAATGCTCTTAGAGCTTATTCAACAGCTCTGGCTTATTAGCAATAAGCCAGTAATAGTTCTTGGAGACCCTTCCATGATAGGTCTCCCTTCCAAAAGCTCATTTATCCAAAAAGCAAAGGTTTACTTCTGATTTTAGAGTTAAGGTAATTTTAAGGTATGTTTAAGCTCAATAATAAGCTTAAAGACTTATTAGAGCTATTGACAGCTTATAGGTAATAATAGCTTAACATTTGAGAAGAATTTAAAACTTATGAGTGAAAGATAAAATTGCTTATGACAGATTATTTAAGAACAAAACTAGATTTCATTAAAAGAAAACTTGATTACATTATCAAAAGAACATTACAACTGAATTTCAAAAGAAATTACAATAAGCTAATTTAAGCTAAAAACTACCAAGCTACTCTAAAAAAAACTCTCTTTTGTGTGAGGATGAGGGGCTCTATTTATAGTGCTGAGGTGAAGCTTCCAGGCTCTTGAGGCTCTCTCCAACACTCTAATCCAAGCCCTCCATTTCTTCAATCATTGGATCAATGATCTCATCCGTTGGATCAAGTGTGGACACTCAAGGATTTCCAAGCCGTCATTCTTGATGTGACAGCTTGTGCTACTTCTCTGAGTGATCCAAGAGTAAAATCCACTGTTCCTTGTGCTTTCTTCCATAGCCACGCGGCTTTGATGCTTGAGTGGTCAATTAGAGCCCTTGATTTAACATAATTAACCCTGCCATTTTGTTCATTGTCCCATGAATTGTCGTCCTTGACCTTTAATTTTGAAAAACCATTTGTTTTAACTTGTGGGTAAAAATAGGGACGACGGGTGAATAGCACTTGTTATTTCCCACTTGTTTTAACTGAAAGAGGGGAAATACATTTTAAACTTTCGAGAATTTGCAACTTCAGTCCTTGTGTTTGTTTTATAAAGGTTATAGTGTAAAAATGGGTTTTAGGAATGACAGAAATGGTCCTTGTCGTTTTATAAAGAAGGGAATTGGGCTAGGGTTTTGGGCTTTTGGATCCGGGTGTGGCCCATTTAGGCTTAGGGACCATTTGTGTGATTTTTGAAACTTGAAGGACTATGTTGGTAACATTTGGGTTTTGTCCTTTGACCAAGGACTGAAAGTTGACCACAGCTTTGACTTTTTCACACGAAAAAGACTAAGTTTCTGGCTTTGGCTTGTCGCTTTATTTCACTCATCCTACTTGTGGTCCTGTGCTAGCCCGCGTTTATATGACGTGTTTTCATGTGATTTAATAGATAATGTACCTGCACACACAAAACACTAAAACAAGCATATCTTTGCTATTTTTAGTCTGTTTTGGATCATTTAGGGTCTTTTTAGGTATAAACGGATATGTGTATTTCACACATATCATCTGCTTCTACTCCAGTTGATTTGGAAAAGCCTTTAGTCAAAGATGGAGATGTTGATGATGTTGATGTACCTCTCTATAGATCTATGATTAGGTCTTTGATGTATCTTACAACATCTAGGCCAGATATTATGTTTGCAGTATGTGCATGTGCCAGATTCCAAGTTACTCCAAAGACATCACATCTCTTAGCTGTAAAGAGAGTTTTTAGATATTTGAAAGGCAAACCAACTTTAGGCCTTTAGTATTCTAGAGATTCTCCATTTGAACTAGTTGCTTATACTGATAGTGACTATATTGGAGTCACTCAAGATAGGAAGTCTACAACTAGAGGTTGTCAGTTTTTGGGAAACAGGTTGATATCATGGCAGTGTAAAAAGCAAACTATGGTTGCCACCTCTACAACTGAAGCTGAATATGTGGCAGCTGCTAGTTGCTGTGGACAAGTACTCTGGATTCAAAACCAATTGCTGGATTATGGGTACAATTTCATGAATACTATGATTCACATTGAAAATAACAGTACTATCCGCATTATTGAAAATCCTGTTCAACATTCTAAAACAAAACATATAGATATTAAACATCATTTTATAAGAGATTGCAATGCTAAAAAGTTAATTCAAGTGGTTAAAATTAATACTGAACATAATGTTGCAGATCTTCTTACAAAAGGTTTTGATGCAGAAAGGTTTCAGTACTTGGTCTCAAGTATTGGAATGCTTAATCCTTAATGTTTAAATCTCTTTATGTCTTTGTAAAGTTTTGTAAAGGATTAGTACTGTTAGTTGTATCCATTAGTACTGCTAAGTATAACTAGTACTGTCAGTTATACTTAATACTGTTAGCTAAAACTGCTAGTCAAAATTAATACTGCTAAACAAGAAAATGCTTTGGATTGTGTTTTTCTTAGTTTTTGGACTAACACTTGCAGGATAAGCAACTTGAGTACTTCATGTTGAATGCTTCACCTCTGAAGTATTGTTTGAGGGGAGGCTACTTATGTCAATATGCAGTCAAGCATGGATGAAAGGACATGTAATATCAAAAGTGGTTTAAAAAGAAACAAAAACATCTAGGCTGGTCAAAAGAGGTTAGGACACTAAGATACCTTAGTCTTGTGGTCCCCCTGTAAAGGTTGGTGATGAGGCTGTCCATAAGGAGTTGGGTGACAGAATGAAAAGGGTTGCCACTACTGATTCTAGCTTAGAAGCAGAGCAGGATAGTGGTAACATCAATAAGACCTAATCCATGGCAACACTTAATGAGACAAGTCATTAGGGAACTAGTTCTGGTAGTGTTCCAAGGTGCCAAGATACCATATTAGGGGTGTAGATGCTCAAACTAGGTTTAAGACTACATCTAAACAGTCCAATGATCCACCTCTCTCAAGAGTTAACACACATGGAAGTGGGGAGGACAGTATGAAACTAATTGAATTGATGGCACATTGTACAACTTTGTCTGCATTGGTGAGAAAAAGAGTAGAGAGATTAAGTGAGCTGAAAAACAGAAAGAGAGTTGTGTGATAAAAACAAAAAGAGTGAATTGGTAAGCAAAAAGAATTGACAGATATTATGCGAGCATAAAAACAGAAAGAGAGATTGTGAGAGTCAATATTTGGTGATGGAAATGCTCTTTAGATGAAATTAAGGTTAATACTGGCATCTTAATGTTAGTACTGATAGTCATATTTTTGTACTGTTGGGCTTAGAGTTAGTATTGCTAGGCTAATATTAGTACTGCTGAGTGACCATTATTACTGTTTGAGCCATAACAAGATTTACTTCCCTAAATATAGTCGTTGTGAAATTTCCACCAACTACTTCGTCTATAGGTTTGACTAATTGGAGAATTCATGATCTTTCTATATAAACATAAGATTTCTTTAAGATAAGTACAAATCTTATTCAGTCGGTGAAATTTAAAACCTTAAAGACTCTCTCATATCTCAATTACCTTTACCAAACACTTATACTTTCTCCCACGACCATATCCCAGAACCTTAATTCCCTTTCTATTCATCAAATGGCGAGTTTGGAATTTTGTGACAAGCACAACATGGTTGCCTACTTAAAAAAGTCAGAAGAAAGTGAGGAATTTCACCAAATCATTGATTTTCTCTCTACAAGTCACATCAAGTATGCCCTCACTGAAAGCCCAACCATTTATGCTTCTACTATAGAACAATTTTGGGAAACCGCTGCTTTGAGCATAACTGAGGATGGAGTCAGGGGAATCACTGCTATCATAGATAGGAAGCTCAAGGTATTTATTTCTGAGGCCTCCATTAGAAGACATCTCAAGCTTGAGGATTCTGAAGGTCTTAAAACTCTACCTACTGTAGAAATTTTTGAGCAACTGGCTCTCATAGGGTATGTAATCACTTCTGATAGCCTAAGTTTTCAAAAGGGACATTTTTCCCCTTAGTGGAAATTCTTCATTCATACCATTCTCCACTGTTTGAGTCTTAAGAAGACTGTTTGGGAGTAGTTTAGTAGCAATATAGCTACTGCTATCATTTGTCTGGCAACTAACCGAACCTTTAACTTTTCCAACTTAATTTTTGAGGCCATGGTAAAGAACTTTTCCAACTATTTCCAACCATGTTCACTACACATGAGTCATCTCCTTCCAGAATAACATCTTCACCATCCTTATCACCCCAAACACATCCATCACCCTCACAACCACCATCTACACCACCATCTAACCAAACCACCTGTTACTGAGGAGGCTACTTTAATGCCCAATGAATCACCTCTTTATAGTGTTCACTCACTTGGACGTGATGAGGGTAGTTTATCACTTAATGAATTGACGGATCTTTGTACCTCACTATCTAAGAAGGTTGAAAGCTTGGAGTCTGAATTAAAGCAAACAAAATAGACCTACAATGCTGCTCTTACAAAACTAATCAAAAGGGTGAAGAAGTTAGAGCAGACAATCAAGACAAGCCAAGCTAGGAGGAGAGCCAAAGTTGTAATCTCTGATGATGACGAAGCTGAGCAGGATCCTTCAAATCAGGGGAGGAGTTTGATTGAAGAACTAGACTTGGATGTTGGAATTTCTTTGATTCCTCCACATGCTGCAGATCAGGGGAGGGTTGATGATACTTGGTATGCGTTTGTAAGCACTAGTCAAATTTATATATATATGGTATTAATCCCGTAAAAATTCTTTCTAAATTACTTCTCAAATAAGAGAAATAAAAGGATAAAATCTCACTTAAGAAAACACAATACGTATATTTTTAACCGGGAAGTATTTCCTTCTCGGGTCGTGTCCCAACGAAGTCGTGAATTGAGATTCGTGAATAATTCGGATTCGAGTCAAGAATTAATAAAGGACTTTTGAATTTTGAATTACACTACAAATTTAATAGCACAATTAAACTATAGAAACAATTAAAGAAACTAAAAACAATTAACTAGCACAAAATGTTATTACACGAAAATTAAAAACGTGAGCTAAAACTGAAATTTAAAATCTAAAGCACTACTTTTAACAAATTTTATACCTAAAAATCACAAATTTAAAAAGAAAATTTTAGGAAAAAGAATTAGAATTTTTTAACTATTTTTGAATTTTTTATGAATTTCTAAAGAAAAGTGAATTAACTAAAAATAAACTTTTTCTAAAAATTATTACTAAAATTCTATTTTTATTTTTCAAAAATACTAGAATGAAAAAGAAAATTATTACAAAAAGAATTATATTTTTCCAACTATTTTTCTATTTTCTATGAATTTTTTAAGAAAAAGAAATTACTAAAAATCTATTTTAATTTCTAGAAAATACAAATTTAACTGGAAAAATAAAGAAAAATGATTTTTAACTACTTAAAATGTGCAGAAATCAAATGGAACAAAAATGCCCAAATTTTATAAACCAATTGAACTCTAATTTTGCTAATTAAATCCTAACCCTAATTTTATTAAAACTAATTATGGAAATATTAAAACTATTTTATTATACTAAAAAGACAGGGTAGAAAGTGCAAATAATGAAAGTAAAGGGTAGGCGGGATAACTAAAAGGAATTTACACTACAGTGAAAACGGGTAACCCTTAACTATTGCAAAAGTACCAAATAGACCCTACGATTCAGCTTATTATTGGCTTATTAAAAAAAATGAGAATAAGCAAAAACTTAAAACTACAAAGTTGAACTTGGGCTTATCCACAACAACTTTAACAAACGCACTTTGAACTTTTATCAACTTAATAAGCTAGAAACTTAGCTTTTAAAACTGTGTCACAGAAACTATAGCTTTTCTTTAAAAATTCTAACTTTTTCAAACTTTGCTTATATCTAGCTTAATTCTTAATGAAAATTAAAACCAAGAGAAACTATAAGAAGCTTGTGATGTGTACTTAGTATTTCTAAAAAGAAATAAGCTGAAAGTTAACAAGATTAAAAAGAAATTTGCTATCAAAAAGTGAAGATTCAGGCTCAAAACTGTTTTTAAGCTATACCTAATAAGCTAAAAAGCTTATTATTACTTCCCAGAAACTGAAATTTGGCAAATAAGCTCTCCTATGGTCATTGAACAGATCTAGATAAAAGAAATCTTGAAATAACAACTAGAAATGAAAAATCTAAAAGAAATAAGCTAGTATCCTAAGTTGTTGCTGCTACTACTTTTTGCAAGAAAATTTAAGCTAGACTAAAAGCTTAAAACTGAAACTTAAAAGATTATCTAAGTTGAGCTAATGGAGTACTATTGAAATGCTTAAAACCAAATTCTAACTCCTAATTACTAGTGCTAAAAAGAGACTAGAAAAATGGTGAGCAACAACAGTATTAACTGAGTTAATACTGTTGTAGCTGATATACTTGGTAAACTTTAAGTGCAGGCCTAAATTTCCAGTTTAGAACTTATGAATCTTCTAGCTAAATGTATCTAAGTGTACTCTAACCAAACTTGAATTCTAGAATGCTATAAATCTCTTAAATCTAAAATTACTTAACACTACAAACTGCCCTGGTGCTAGAACAAGCTTTTTAAGCTATAAATTTTGAAACACTACAAACTAACTTGCAAAACCTGTTTAAAACTTTATAATATCACTTAACACAACTGATTTATGCACATTTACAACCTAAAGTTGACTTTAAGAGTCAATAACTACTTAATCCAAACACTAGTTTATTCAAACTGTCTCGACTATTTTTTTCTTAAAATCTATTTTAAAGCTAAAACTGCCAAAACCTTATATCTACTCTAACTTTAACTAACCTACAAAAAGAATGAAAGCTAGAAATCTAAGGTGCTGCTATACTACTTTTGCAGGTACATTAAGCTAATCTAAAAGCTTGAAAATGAAAGTTAAAAGATGAATTTTAAAGAGCTAATAGAGTACAATTAAAATGCTTAATACTAGATTCTAACTCCTAATTATAAGTGCTAGAAAGAAGCTCTAAAAATGATAAGCAACAGCAGTATTAACTAAGTTAATGCTGCCTTTGCTGATGTAAATGACCAAAACTTACTTGCAGGTTAAATTTCTAAAGTGAGAACTTGTAAACCAACTAACTAATTGTATCTAAGTGTACACTAACCAACATTGACTCTAAAATGCTTGTTAAACTCTTAAATCTAAAAACACTTTACACTTAAAACTGCCCTGGTGCTAAAACACTATTTTTAAACTATAAACTTTGAAATTCTACAAATTAAGTTACAACACCTATTTAAAACTTGATAACTATGCAAGTCTAAACTATGTAAAGTGAATTGACAGAGTTATGTTGACTCTAAAGGTCAAAATCACTTTAACCCAAACACTCCTTATCACTAACTGTCCAAACTAATTTCTTCTTAAAATCTATTTTAAAACTAGAAATGTTAAAACCTTATATCTACTCACTCTTATACTAACCTAATAAAACTATTTAAGCTCTAAAACCTACAGCTTATTAACAGGAATAAGCTAGTTCTTCAGCTAGCCTATTATACTAAGATGACAGAACTAAAGGAAAAATTAAGATTAAACAAATTTTAACTAATGAAAACTTAAAACAGCTAGAGAATAAGCCTAAACAAACATGTTTGAAGAGAAATGAACAAGAATGAATAGCAATTAACAAATGACTTAAGCTAAAATTAAGCTGAGTTGAAATTTAAGCAATGAAACCTTGATTTATGTAGTCTCAGACACAAGGTCACTCTTTCTGAATGAGTAACCTTAAAACTCAATTACCTAATGTGGCACCTTGCCTCTAAACCAAGAGCTTAAAACTATAAGCTCAATAAGCTGAATTTAGCTTATTCTTCCTCAATGCTTCCAAATTTGAACTTAATTGAACAATTGTGAACACTAATAGACAAAAACAGTATTAAAAAGCTTTTAATGATATTAGAACACTTTTAGAACAAGAGAAAACTCAATAAGCTAAAATTAGCTTATTGCAAGCTTATTATGTAAAACAGCTTATTTCATGAAAGCTTAAACTCAAACTCAATTAAACTAACTTTATTACTTTTAAAAGGAGAGTACAAGATTCAAAACAGGAAGTACAACTGAATAGCAAGTTTAAAAGCTTAAGTGAAAACGATGAACAGTACACGAACTAAAGAAATACAAAGAAAACTGAGAATTTAAAACACTCACTAACTACTCTCTCTAAACCTTATTACAAGCTTATTTATAGATGAGAGTGAAGAGAATGAGAAAAACTCAATTAATCCAAGCCCTTGATCTTCTTTTCTTTGATTTTTGGCCGTTAGATGTCTTTGATGAGGTGTTCGGGCCAATAGGATGCTGCCACGTCATAGAAATGACGTGGAGGTGGGTAAATACGAGGTGAAATGAGGTGAGGAGGAACGGGAAAGATTTAGAGTGGTTTGGGTTTTTTTCGAGTTTTGGGCGGGAAAAGCTGGTTAGAAACGGTTAGGAGTAGAGTTTTTTGCCCGCGTGTGTTTGAAACTTTAGGGAAATTGCACAATTAGCCCTTGCGTTTCTTATTTCTAATTTGTAGAATAGAATAACTTTCGAACTTGACAACTTTGGCCCTTGTGGTTGTTAACTCCTTTTTCTTCTTAATAAAACATCTTTCTAACTTTGACAACTTTGGACCTTTGACTTTAAAACATCCAAATGAGCCCTTGAACTTTAAAAACTTGTCATTATTGATCCTTTGACTTCAATTGGGTCTTCATTGACTTTCTTTTCTTGTTTCGGGCTGATCCGGCTTTGATAACTTTACTCAAATCTCTCTCTTGTACTTGTCTTTTCCGTTTCTTGTTGGTTTTGGCTTGTTTTTGCTCTTTTTGACTTTAATATCCTTTCTTGCACATTATGACACAAAAGCACACATATTTCCTTCTTTTGGCATGTTTTCTTGGCTTTTATTGGCAAAATCCTGGGTATTTTATATACAATTTAACACTTATCAACAGCTCATGTAGTGTGTTTCTTTGGTGAGGAGAAGCTCAACATCATCCTGGCCCTTGATTAGTCTTTGTGCCCAAGCAAAATTATCTAAACCGTTGATAGTTTTAAGCCAATAGTGTCACATCGGATTGCCAAGCCGTCGCTTTGTCTTCAAGTGAGGTGGGGTGAGTGGTGGTTAAGGTTTTTGGCTGTTTATGGCAGGGTTAGGAGCTAGAAGATAGGTGAATAGTACTCTGGGTGTTTTTGGCGGGTAAAAATGTGTTTAAGGGTTAACAGGTATGAGTTTGGTGGTTAGGCAGAACAAGCCCCTCATGTATTATTATATGTTTGCAGCTTTAGTCCTTGTGGTGTAATTATTTTTGAAGACTTGGCAGAAAAGGCCCCTAAGGGTGTGTTTTGCTATTACACTCATAGTCCTTGTGCCATATAACACTAACATCCATTTGATTGTTGGGCTTTTAAGGAGTTGGGCCTATCAAACTGTTTGGGCCACGTTTAATTATAAAAGGGTTTATGGGCCTTTAGGATTTAATTTATGTAAGTGGGCTGACCTAGGCCTACTAGGTGGGTACGGGTGGGCCCACTTTTGGCAATTAGGTTTTCGGGTTCGGTTTTCGATGCTCATTCCATGTCCACTTCCCGGATTTGACTTTGACTTTGACTTTCTTGGACATTGGCTTCGATTTGGCTTTTCCGCGTTTTTCCATTCCGTGCTCGGTTTTGTCATTTTTGGCTTGTTATTCGTCCTTTTGTCGGATATCCGTTTCCTGCACAATATAGATGAAAACATACAAATACAAGGTATTTTTGGTACGTTTTGGGTCATTTAAGTCCGATTTTAATGGTGAAAGGTATGGAGTAAGCACTTAGAAAACTAAGAATCTCGATTCCCCTTGACTAATAACCTTGAAAAGTAGCTAAGTGTTCATCAATGGAAATTTAAGAATCAATAGCTTCAACAAGCCCCGTTTTTACCATTTTCTAAATACATACTCTTATTCCTACACATATTTTTGTATTTTTCATTTTTCTCATTTTTTTTAGTTTTCATATTAAGCAACTAACTAGAACGTTTGACTTTCATTATTTTATAACTTTTAGGGATCATAGAACAAGATGCATTTCGATCCGAGAATGCCCTAAAAAAGGATAAATTCATCGCCCCTGACTTTTCACTTATTCCAAACCCAGCTTAAAACGAAATCACCGTTAATTATGAGTTAAGATGCTAACACTACTCATATTTTCAACTTGTAAACTTTTCACTCCAGATAATTATTATATCTTAAGTGTATGTGCTATTTTGAATTTCAACCATGGATCAATGTTTTGCAAAATTCTATGTTTCACGTTCCACCCGAGAATATTGAGTTTGAAGGCGAGATCATCCCATGTAGCGACTTTCGTCTCGGCACATCCCAACCTTGCGGTTAAGTGACCAGACTTTTGACACCCCACAGGGACTAGTATCGGGACTCACGGACCTTAGGTTTCAAAAACTATCAGGTTTCCCGTATACAAATAGCTTATAAAATAGAATAGTCAAAGTTCAAAAGCATATTTGAATTTAACAAAAAGAGATCTTTTATTTATTAATTCACACTTAATATTAAACACTTATGCAATTATAACCCTTGACTTTTTAGAAGGCAGCAACATCGGTTGTGAGCCGGCAAGATGCAGCAAACTTTTTATCAGCCTCGGATTATTATTCTTACTATGGGCTTTCTTTAGAAGGCTGTAACATCGGTTGTGAGCCGGCAAGATGCATCAAACTTTTTATCAGCCCACAGTTTATATATATATATGTGTATATATATATGTATATATATATATATGTATATATATTATTTACTTTTTTGACATAGAAAAGATTTCTTTTTGAAAAATTCAAGTATAAATTTGAACTAAGGCTAAAGTTTTTGCTATATACTACATAAAAATTATTGATTTAAGTTTAATCTCCAAAAATAGCATGTATATTAATCAGGTTAAGAGCTTATGGGAGAAAAAGCCATAAATTACATACATGAGCTCTTAAGATTTCCAAATAATCCTTGTTTAGCATCCAACTCATACTTAACTCTATCATTTTTTGTTCTTCGCAACCCGCGAACGCTTAGTCTAAATGTTAAGGAACAAGCTAGAGCTCAACAAGCTCGATCGAGTCAAAATTTACTCTTATTCTACCCAGCAGGAAAGTCAAAATTATGACAAAACACTTATTTTATTTTTGAAAAAATTTTAAATTTTTTCATTTTTTTTTAAATTTTTGTAAATTTTTGAAAATTTTTGTGGGAAAACGGGGAACGTGAGAACAACAGGTAGATCCCCCCATATTAAGACTAAACATTGTCCTCAATGTTTTACGAAGGGTCTCTACGTAAATCCTAAGCCGTTTATTAAGTATGCTTAAAGATAAACGTTAGTCGATAAGATTTGGATATCGGATTCCCAAAATGAAGCTGAGGATTTGAAGCTCTTGTGATCGAAGAACAAAAACCGCGAGCACGAGAGGCTTCAAAAATCCAGGAATTCCTGGACAATACAAAACAAAACACAAAACATGGAAAAGGAAAAAAGGAAAGCCTCCTCATACAACAAAAACACTTATTCATTACTACATAATATAACTACGGATAAGCATGGGGTGCCTCCCACGAAGCGCTTGTTTTAGGTCACTTAGCTTGACCTAATCCCCCATACTTGAGCTTGTCAAATGGGATAGAAGTGGAAACACAGAACATCCAAGACTCGGATGTCCTCTTGGTAAGAGCAAGGAAAAATCTCCATCGGGCTTTCAAGAATTTTGGTGACTTTGAAAGCTTTAGTGCCCCGATGAGATAATTCCGGGAGAAGAGAAGTATGAACTCTTTTAGAAGTTAGAATCCTAGGGTTGTAGACTCTTTCCTCATTTTTGGATGAAAACGAGAGTACAACTCCTATACCGGGAACTTCTTTGTGGAAAGATAGTTCATAAAGAGGAGGATTAAAATCCTCAAGAATTAAGAAAGCATTAGTGGCCTTTTTTACATTCTTATATGGTGTTGCAAAGTTGGTGACTTCAAAGAGGTTCTCATGAATGAGTATGCCCGGATTAAATACCTTGTCCTCGTTGTTGGTTGAAGACAAAGCATCAACCTCGGAAAAATCCTTATAGAAAACGGAGTCACACTCGGGAAAAGGAAGGACATTATTTGATTCAGGAAGATTAAGTTCATCAATCAAGATTTTAGAATATTTAATTTTCTCTTCCTTGAAGTCAAATGGATCATCATAAGTATCATCATTAATGGTCTCATGATCAAAAAGATTATCATCATAATCATCCCATAATGGTGGGGATGAGTAATCAAGATCATGTTCATCGGTGAACATCTCAAAAATGGTATCATCAAGGTTGTCATCAAGAGAATTTTCATCAACCGAATCTTCGAGAATAGAATCCATATCCTTGATAGGATCATGGTTAAGCAAATACTCTAATTCTAGAAGATCGGATTCGGTATCAAAGGGAAGATCATCATTTCCTGGTGGAAATGTGATATGAGCGAGTTCATTGGCGAACTTCTCAAGAAAATAGTCGCTAGTCTTAGAAAGGTGGAGACTAGGTGAAGAAGAGGTGGTACTACTACTTAAAGAATTATGAAAAGGAGGGAGAAGAGATGAAGGATTATTATTTACTGGGGGAAATGAATCACTTGCGAGATAAGCTTCGAATTCTTCCCAAATTGACTCACTTTCTGTAACAATTCGTATTCTTGATCAATGAACGACGTCATTTAATTCACTATTTATTTATTTTTTTCTCGTACGCGTTTGCTTTTAATTTTAATTATTACGTTAAATCACCTAAACTAAGAATCACCAATCAAAGTAAACGGGCACCAAATGAATTAAAGTTTTCGTCAATAAAGCAATATATTATTTTTACTAATGTAATAATTTACTTATTATGTTTTATTTTTATTGGTTACGTAAATTGGTTACGTTTCGCGATAAATTAAGTTTAAGCATACCCGAAACCACAAAAATATATCTACGCTTCAACAAATACCCACAATTATACCCAATACTCAAAGTTTATGTAAAACTTCAAGTATTTATTAAATTATTCAAATTCTTCATGAAAGAATTCAAATCAAACCCTACAATGTACAAATTGTATATTATATTTAATCTACATTTCATGT
>BQNB010043347.1:0-37859 GCA_026074375.1 Tanacetum coccineum
AATTGAACTAGAAAACGAGGGCCCGAATCCCGAACAAAAGGGGGAAAAACCTAAAATCTTTAAAAATAATCCTACGAAAAAATTTTCACTTCTAAACAACTTTAGGGATCAAATAACGAAGAATGAAAAAGACTAGACCGAAAACGGAATTCGTTTAACCCAAAAACGAGTCAAAACAAAATCCCGTACCCGGACCCGTTCTTTAAACGATGAAAAGTTATAAAAATTACCTACTAAAAATTTATAATTGTTGTCCTACAAACTAGATGACAAAAGAAAATTTTCTAAAAAAGCAAAATATTTTTTTGATAATTTTTGTATTTTTTATGAATTAAATAAACTTTTAACTAAATTAAATTATAAAAAATATTAAACGATTATGAAAAATTCTGAAAAATTTACAAAAAGTTTACTTTACTATATAAGAGTTCCTACAAAAATTAAGAAAACACAAAATAAGCTTTGGAAAGGTAATAAGCCCCGAAATTAAGCTTGCCAGTTATAAGCCTATTTAGCCAAAACACCCTTAAATACCAAGCCCCTTGAGTCTATAACGAAAAAGACCCAAGGGCGCAGTGGTAGAGTGTGTTGGTAAAGAGGGGATGTATCGCTTGGTCCCGGGTTCGAGTCTTGCTCACCCGGGCCAAGTGTCTTCCCTTTTTTTTTTTTTTTGAAAACTCAAAGAAGCAAAGTTGTTAAGCTCGTGGGGCTTAACAACTTTGTCAACTAGAGCTTTTGCTGAAAACCAATGAATAAGCTTAAAAATAAGCTCAAACTTGACAGTTTGGCTTATTTGGGCTTAAAGGCAAAAAGAGGTTAAGTCTTTTGGACTTAGGGTCGAAATAAGCTAGGAACAAGGCTAAAATAAGCTGAGATGGGCTAAACCAATCTAAATAAGCTTAAAAGTCTAAAGGCTTAAGGCCTAATAAGCTGTGGGAAGCTTATTATGACAGAAAAGCTTAAAGTGAGCTTAAAAGGCTAAAGTGCTTAAGACTTGGACAAATAAGCTAGAAAAAGGCAAAATAAGCTTAACAACTAATTATCTAATCTAAATAAGCTGTAAGAACACAAGGGAGCTTATGGAATAAGCTCAATAAGCCAGAATCAAAAAATAAGCAATCCCTCAGCCTAAGGGACTCAAAAACAGCCAAAGGGCATGTTTGGGCTTAAAATTAAGCACACAAATAAGCTCTTCAAGGTCTGAAACTTTGAGGGCTTATTTAAGAGCTTATTTACTCTTAAAATAAGCCAAAAACTTGGGCTTAAGTGTGCTTAAAGAGCAAGAAAAAGTGGCTTAAAATCTCCCCTTTGCACCAGGGGAGATTTAAGCTTAAAGCTATGGGCTTATTTGACAGCTTGTTAAAAGCTGTCAAATAAGCTCAAATTGAAAAGATAAGCTTAAACAGATTTAGTGTTCTACCTAAACAACTTGTGCACAAATTTTGAACTCTTAAAAACCATTTTTACTTGCTTATTTTTGGTGGTGAAAATGGCCTTTTGGTTTTTAGAAACTGTGATCAAAAGACCTTTGTGGTTTTTTGACTCACAAAGTCAAAAGACCAAAGGCTTTTGACAGTCTTTTTTAGACACACAAAACACACCCTTTTTGATGCAAAAACTCAAACCTACAAGTGCTTAATCAAATAAGCACTTGTGGGTTTCTTAAAAACCTCACAGTTATGGAATAGTTTTAAAAACTTTGGAAAACAATTTAAAAACTGAAATACTTTTAAAAACAGCTTATATGAGCTTAATAACTTAAGCTAAAACCAACCTCATGACCATAACCCATGCCAAAACCTGTTTTGACCCACTTTAAGGGTTGTCCCAAACACCCCTTTACCTCAAAACTGTCAAGGCAAAATGACTTTAAAATCTATTTTTAAGCTAAAACTTTGAAAACCTTTTATCTACTCTTACTTATATTGACCTACTTAAACTATTTTAACACTAAAAGTCCTAGCTTATTAAGAAAAATAAGCTAGTTTCTCAGCTAGCTTATTACACTAACTTGGCAGTTTTAAGGAGAAATTAAAGTTACATACATTAAATCTAATGGAAACTTACAACATATAAATAACAAGTCTAAACAAATGTTTTTGCAAAGATTAAAAGCAAATAAGCTAAAAATTAAGCTAAGATAAGATCGGGAAATGAACCTTGGACTTTTTTGTTGTCTCAGAACCAAGGCCACTCTTTCTGAGTGAGTGGCCTAAAACCCTGTCCTAATGGCTCCCTAGCCTCTAAACCTGAGCCTAAAAAGCTCATAAGCTCTTGGGAGCTTATTACGTTCCTTAAGCTCTAAATTTGAATGAAGTTTGAATGCAAAAACAAGGTATTCAACATTAATGAACAAAGACATTTTATAAAGGCCGTTTAAAACAAGTTGTGTAAACTATGAGCTTAAGAGAAGGTAATAAGCTAAAAATAGCTTATTACGAGCTTATTGCTAAAAAACGGCTTATTACTTGAAATTTAAAACGTAAACACAATTGAACTTACTTCATTAAAATACAAAGAAGAGTACAAAGGTATAACAACACATTAAACTGAAATTGAAAAGATTTTTGAGACTTATTGCAAGACAATACACGAATTTAGAAAATTACAAAAGGAATTTAAAACTAAAGAAAAACTGACTATCTTAATCTTATGTCTTCATCTCTTTATAGTGAGTTCTTTGTGTTAGTTTTGGGAGTGGGGGAAAGCAAACAACACATCTTCTACGTCCCTCTCACATAGTTCTCATCTAAAAATCAATCTTGGCGTCCGTCGCGAACAATCGAGCGCCTTCGGAAGAGTTGGCGAATTGCAATCTTGGCAATCTCACAGCTAGGAAAGTTAGTGGAGGAGGGGGAAGGTGAGTATCCATGGTGGTGGTGAAGGTCTATGGGGTAAAAATGGGTAGTCAACCCGTGATTGTTTGTTGGGGGAAAAAAAGCGGGAAAAACCGTTTGAGGTATAACAGAGTGAAGGGTTGGAAACTGGCAAGGTTGGCACCCTCATGGTTTATAAACTTTACTTTTGCACCGTAGGTCCTTGTTGTTATATAACTTTTGGGGACTTGGCAAAACAAGTCGCCCCAATAGCTATAAACTCTCTGCACCCCACGTCCTTGTGATGGTAAACAAGTTTAAGGACATGCAAAAGCTTTTGGCCCTTTGTGGTGTTACTTGCATTTATGGGCAGATTTGGTGGCCCTTCTCTTCTCTTTTCCTCTGTTCTTCTTTATATATAAGCTTTAGGGATTGACAATTTTAGTCCCTGAACTTATATTCTTTGACTTTGGACTCGGTTGACTTGGGTTGTACTTTGACTTTGACCAGTTACTTTTCTGTTGACTTTTTGACTTGATTGACTTTCTGCTTTGATTTGGCTTTGTCTTTCAATTAAAAACTAATCTTTTCCATTCCGATCCGGTTTTTCCGTTTTGGCTGTTTTTTTTCGTCTTTTCTTAGTTATCCGTTCCTGCAACAACACAATTATGGCAAACAAGCGTATATTTGGCATTTTAAGTCCGTTTTTGGTTATTTTAGCTCGTTTTTTAAAGGTAAAAGGTATGTGTAATTAAGCAAACATACCAATCTCATTAGTGATACAATCCAAAATATGCTTGCTGATTCACACAGTACACAGAAACGGACAACAAAGAAAATGTATTAAGAGTCCTACGCATTATCCTTTTGATAATTGCCTAGAAAAAATTCCTGAGTGATACATAAAAGTATCACAGTGACCGAGGAATCCTTCCAGAGTCAACGTCCCAAACAAGCTCTCGGTAGGCAAGGTAGTAAATATCGCTCGGCACGTCGACCCACCTTTAAGCGATAAATCGTATTTTGGTGGGCGATTTAATTGGAGTTTCCCAGCGGAGACCCTAAATAAACAGTGAATTAATTTAAATAAATATATTATTTGCAATATTCTAACAAAACCATAAGACATAAGTCCACAACTAGTTTAGTAAACTTAAATAAAACCACAATTCTATTAAAACTTAAATAAAACCATAATTTCTACTCTTTATCTTCGCAATCTTCTATGATTTGAACTCCATCCGACTCGTATTCACCTTCTACAATCAACAGATCTGATATATTACTCAAGTAATTATGGCCCAAGAATTATACTAATTTATAACAATTAACAGATATGTAATAGTGTACCCCTAATTTATAACAATTAACAAACATAATTAACCCATTCCATATATTGATATATATTTAATTAATTAAATATTTAAATCATAAATATCTTACCTGCTTGTGGTGTCGCCGGAGGTGGAGTCGCTGGAGGTGGAGGTGGAGACGTGGACAAGTGGAGAGGTAGAGACGTGGAGTCGAGGTGAATTATTTTAAAGTTTGACCGATATTGACCGACTTTGACCGATTTTGACCGATATTGACCAAAACTAATTTTTTTGACCGATTAGTGAAAAAACGTATCGGTTGACCCCCGATAAGCGATATATCAGTGATATATCGGCCGCCAAGGTGATATTTACAATACTAGCAGTTGGTGACTTGTGAGATCCTACACGGATCAAACTTGTGATACTGAATATCGATTCGGTCCAGCTTATGAATTGACGAATGAATTTTGAAAAAGATAAAACTGTTGGTGTGTTATAAAAACCGTTTGCATCTTAGCACACCGACTGATTTTCCTAAATCAATTTTCAATTTTATGTCCATAGGAAGCCTCACAAGGGTATCTAAACATAGGAAAGCTGAACACGAATTAATGACTTAATTGGGAAGATAGTAACTTACCGATTCACTTTTACCGTGTTGTCTGCTTTGAGACGCTCTGGTAATGAGAACAGCTAGTGTAGCTTCAAAACCCTGTCAAAGAGATTCTCTTGAATTTTACTTGATCACAGGCAGTATCTATACTGATTAACGGGGAACCGTGATTATTACAACCGTATTCGATGAAGTGACAAAGACACTTTCGTGCATATATGTTGTTTATCACTAAACCATTCATGCAGGTTTCTTGACGGCGACATCAGTTAACCGATGACAAGTCGAAGTCAATGTCACATGCTCATACCCGACCGACATATGTAAAGACATCATAAAAGCTCAAGTACATGCTTTAAAAGATTTTCGCTACTCTGATACCACACGTCTTTCTTGAAATGACGAAGTATTAAAGTTAAAGATTTTCAAGAAAGATGACCTTTTCAAGCTTTTAAGACAAAGAAAGGTATGAGTATGTCGGTCCGAAAGTCACAAGTTCACAAGAAGGCAAAGATTACAAGATGGCGAAAAGAGATTATGCTTGATTGATGATCTCAAAAAGCTCAATATCATATACAAAGTCAAGCTAAAGTAACAAGCTCAAGCCTAAAAGTCTAAAGATGACTACTTCACATTCCCAAGACAAAGATCAAAGAAATCAAACCTACGAGCAAGATTCAAGACATTCTTAGAATTTAGAGCTTAAGTTTTTGTAAATTGGAGTGACCTTCCTTGTGGGGAGATTGTTAGGAATACAAAAAAGTCTCGGTCACTTCCAATATATTGTTAAGTAGCTCGTAGTATATTATTTGAAAACTAGCTAAGCTAATCGGGTCAACATAAGAATACCTCTTATGTTGACAGGCCAATGTAAGGGTATAAATACTATTTCCATACCTTGGAGATGGTGGTTGGTTCATTTTATGCATACAGATTTCTTTCTCTTACTAAGTGTTCTAACCCATACTTTCTCGCTCTATAATTTCCTCTCATTTAGTCATAAGTGATTGTATGTTTGATATCCTACATCATCAGGGAGTAACTCATCAGACGATGTAATCTCAGCGGGTTATCTCATCAGTGTGTTTTTCAGTTGAACATTTCAGCATGTATGCTCTTTAGTGAGCTTGTTGATGAATGTTCAGGTCTGACTAAACGACTAAGCTGGAATGAATACAACTAACTTGTAACTACTTTGACGTATTCAAAGGCAAGACAATTATAAATGCACTTAATGACCAAGTTTAATGGGTCATGCAACAACTAATTCCTATAATGATTAAGTATATTATGATGCAATTAATAGGCTGATTAATTATCATAATTCCATGATTTAGGCTTTGAGTTTCCTGTAAATAGGAAAATTACAACTGAATGGAATACATAGAAAAACATAAACACTTAGATGCGAAAGGGTTTTTGATGTTCTTGATTTATGCCTAAAACAAGAACGAACACTTGGGCTTATCCCAATAAGGTATTCGTATAACCCAGACATATATGGTCGGATAGTCTTCTTTGGAAAGTGATCACACGATTCTATGTGGTATCTGGTACTCATTGATTATCTATACCCGAATTGGGAAAATTATAACCGACATGTCACATTTCTAATAGGAAGTATCTCATCTAATTTCTATATTTGTGCCTTAGAATTTATAAGTATATACAACCTATTTTGCTGTATCAAGGAAATGTTGCTTGGCATTTTTTTTTATCTTCCATAGGTGTCGTAACTCCGTTTTATTTTTTCTTATTTTTTGGACGATGGTAATATATAAATAAAGCAACTCATCGATGGTGTTGAAGGGCACATGGTTATACCAGGCTGGTGGCTCTCTAGGAATGTTAATTGTATTGTGATGTCAGTGAAGTTTAGGTTACCAGGGTTTGAAGTTGATGACTCATGACTATTTATGAAGAGTGTTTCAACAGGTGCGTAAAGACTATGACTTAATTGAAGCTTAAAAGTGCAGAAGTAGTGTAGAATCCGGAAGAAAAAACAAATATAGTTGATAAGGATTGTTTAAGGCCGGCCTTTGGGCCATGTGATGTCAATGGAATTTAGCGATGGCGGTGAAAACAAGGTAATTTGATCAAGTGATAGTGAAATATTCTTTTAGAAATAATAGGCAATGTTTATACAAAACACCCGTGATTTAGACTTTTTCCTTACCTTAAAAAGCATAACAATATAAGCGAACGGAGGAAGACTTATTGGCAGTAAGTTTTTGTAACTGAATCAAAACCCAGAACTATATAGACCACTAATGATGAGGGTGACCGATTGTCATCATACATCAACTTCAACATACCCATGTCGTCGTTTTACTCTCGCAGAGATTCAGTCTGCAACCAAAAACTTTGATCATGAATTGTGCATTGGGAAGGGAGGATTTGGAAAGGTTTACAAAGGTCAATTCAGTAGTGAGGTAGCT
Organism: Tanacetum coccineum; assembly: GCA_026074375.1. Lineage (NCBI taxonomy): Eukaryota > Viridiplantae > Streptophyta > Magnoliopsida > Asterales > Asteraceae > Tanacetum > Tanacetum coccineum. The sequence continues at coordinate 7,184 of BQNB010043347.1, forward strand.
GGTCATTTTGTAGCCATCAAGCGGCTGGACTCGATGTCCAACCAAGGGGAACCTGAGTTTAAGGCTGAACTAGAGATACATTCTAAGTTACGCCATTTTCACTTGGTGCCTTTGATTGGATATTGTGACGATAACAAGGAGATGATCCTAATTTATAACTATATGCCACATGGTGCCCTATCTCATCATCTGCACAAAGCTAAAACTCCTTTAAGTTGGGCTCAACGATTAAAGATAGCCGTAGGTGCTGGTAGTGGATTGCATTACCTGCATACTCATGCCGGAAATGGAATCATACACCGTGATGTGAAGAGTTCTAACATACTATTGGATGAGAACTGGGAAGCTATGATTTCAGATTTTGGGTTGTCAAAACCAGGCCCAACTAACCAATCAAAATCCTATGTGGATGCGAGTGTTAAAGGCACATTTGGGTATCTAGATCCAGAGTATTTCTATACAGGAAAACTGAAAATGGAAACGGATGTGTATGCATTTGGGGTTGTATTGTTTGAGTTGCTATCTGGAAGGCTTGCAGTAGATGAACGCTATGGCGAGGATCACTGTAGTTTGGTAAGGTGGGCTCAACAATGTGTGAAAGATAAAAAATTAGATCAAATGGTTGATTCTAGTATCAGTGGGACAGTTCTTCCCAAATGTTTAAGAGGGTTTGCTAAGACTGCAGATCGTTGTTTGCTAAGTGATCCAAAAAAACGTCCTACCATGACAGAGATGTTGGAAGACAAGATTCAAGCCTGCTCAAGAATAGAAGATTACTAAAGCTCATAGTATAGTTTTATTATTATGGGTCATATGTAACCTATTTCGGCCCATATTAGACAGTTATTATTGTTACAGTTAATACAGTTATGATGACAGAAAATAAGAACTTAGCACAACTTAATTTTGTGCAGAATAATTCATTTTTATAATCCTATCCATTCCATTCCTATCAAGTCAAAGAATAATTCACAAAAATGAACCAAATCTGTGGAAAAATATACATGTGTTGGCAATGTTTAAACAAACATCTTTGTTTTGTTTTTGGCAAGATTTTAATAATAGTTCTGAATTGATTAACTGTTGTTAAATTTTCAAGACCAATGTGGCACAAGTTCACGAAAGAACTATGAAGAAAACATGAATGGCAGAACTACAATCAACAAATATGGTGATGATCATGGTGAAACAACACCTCATCAGCAAGAGGAATGTGTTACTAGAGATATTATAGTTTTCACATATAGTGATTTGAACCTTGCCACGAGGAACTTTACCAGACATTTGGGTTGGGGGTTCAATGGAACTGTTTACAGGGGTTGGGTCGATAATAGTACATATCCCTACTTAGAAACTAATACCGAATCACCCATTGCGGTTAGGAAACTTGATCATTATAAACATGTAAGTCTTGAAACCCTTTCTATTTTTAGCTTATTGGCATGGAAATTCAGATTTATATGGTTCGCTGTAAAAGTAGATCGATCTCTTTTGTGTGCAGTTTGATTTAGAACTGTTCAAACAGTTTCGGAATCCCAACGTTGCTCAACTCATTGGATATTGTATAGATGATACAGATCTCTTCCTTGTGTATGAATATATGTGTAATGGAAACTTGAAGTATCTCCTTCGTGAGGGTAAGTAGCATATATAACTTCAGACAGAAATCAAAACTAGTAATAATCCAAGTTTAAGGAAACAATATATTATTCATGAATGTAGGAGTTGTAGCAAAACTTCCGTTGGCTACAAAGATAAAAATAGCTGTGGGGATTGCTCGAGGGTTTGTTTTCTTGAAAGAGGCACAACTTCGAGTATTAGATAAAAAGAAATTTTGGATTAGCAAAAATAAGATATATCTTGATGAGGTGAGCTTTTTCACAAAATATTATTTACACACAACGTTCACCAATGAGTATCCATACAAAATATAACATTTCAGGATTATATGCCATAGATTACGGGTTTGAATTTCCTATGTGTAGCACAGGGGTTATTCTCTCCTAGTAATACTAGATAGTAAATAACTTGAACCTCTACAATGTTAATTTTTCTTGTGGTAATGTATTTGCATCCATTTAACTTGGATCATTTTTCAGAGGCCTCTGCACTACCTTGCAACGTCTCTAGTTTTATAGAGATATTTACAGAGGTGCTAACAGGGAAAGAATTCTATCGTTCTACGGTAAAAAATGATTGCAAAAAGTTATTACAAGGTATAGCAAAATCTTGTTTTGAAACATGCAATGAAGTGGATGCAGAATCAAAGATGCTAACAATCTTGGACAAGTATGAGAAGCATTTCCCAGCATGGGGCATTCCCAATACAAACTATAGAGCACCATATGTAGTAAGTATCTGATAAGCATTGATATGCCGATTTCCACAGGTCTTTGATGATCTCCAGGATCGATTTATGATCAAACAACATCATGATAATCATCATATATTAATCAGGAATTAATGAAGAACAAGAACATGGGGTTGAACCCTTCCACAGAATTTTATTGATAATGAATAATGTGGGTTACAAGATTTGTTTACATGGAGGCCTATATATATGAGAGAAACGGTATGACTCTTGGTGAAGAGTCGTGATGGTTTGTAGAAACCAACATGTCTGTTCCTTTTATCAACCGATCCTTATCTAACCTAATCTAGGAATTCGGTATGGGCTGTAAGTAAACATGTTCTGGGCCTGCGATTTTTGGCATAACAGACATTAAGTCCAACAGTTCCCCCCTAATGTCTTGATAGCCAGAAAAAATTTCTCGTTCGTTCCTTGCTTTGTTCAGAAATTTGATTCTTTGGTGCAGATGCTTGCTTGAATCTTCATGGTTTGGGTCTCGGTTTATCTTGCTATGAACCACACAGGTTCGGGTCTTGCTTGCTGTGAACCACAAAGGTTCGATCCCTCTTGCTAAGAACCATGAATCTTCCTTGCCTTCTGTCTGCTTCTTTTCTTTCTGAATCTATCTTGCTTCTTTTCTGAATCTTTCTTTCTTTTCTGAATCTGTCTTGCTATGAATCATCTTGAAGTTTCAATCTTCATTGGCAGTATGATGTATGCATTAGTTTGTGCTTGCCTTCCTCTTCCTCCTTGAGGGTAATTCCAAAATGCTCGACTCTTCCTTTCTCTTTTGCAGCCAACGATCCATCCATGTTACCATCTCCGTGGTAATCTTCGAAGCGCCTAATGCCTTCGTATCCTCCAATGGGATTCCTCGATGATCTTGCTGCCTTATAATGCGAGACAAGCATCCAAATAGTCAAGGAAGCATCTTTTGGATCTCTATTCCATCGATCTCTTTAATCCTATGATCTCTGCAAGCGCTGCTAAATTTTACTGCAAAATGCATGACCAAAAATCTTTGAGGTCTGCCTTCTCTTCCTTTTTTCAAAAAAAGCATGATCTTCTTTTCCATCTTTCTTCCTTTAATTCTTTGTGTCTTCCAAACTCTTGTCCCTTCTCCTGGTCTTCTCCTTCTTGAAATTGTCAATAGTATGTAGTTTTGTTGTATTGCATCTTCATCTCTATTTGTTGAAAACCTTTATATCCTAGGATTATGTTGCATATGTCCTTTCATCTTTATTTCCAGGACCCATGTACACTGTCTTAACCTTATTCCAGGACCATGTACACGTCTTTATCCTTATTTCCAGGATCATGTACACGTCTGAAAGATCTAAATAAAAAATCTTGGCCAAACTGTTCCATACCATCTTTTCTTCATCCGCTGTTTTTTATCCAAGGCAGATTTTCTTGAATGATGATTGAATCGTGAATTGGAGTGTTGTTTGATCTCTTGGGCTCTGATGCCACTGATAAGCATTGATATGCCGATTTCCACAGGTCTTTGATGATATCCAGGATCGATTTATGATCAAACAACATCATGATAATCATCATATATTAATCAGGAATTAATGAAGAACAAGAACATGGGGTTGAACCCTTCTGCAGAATTTTATTGATAATGAATAAAGTAGGTTACAAGATTTGTTTACATGGAGGCCTATATATATGAGAGAAACGGTATGACTCTTGGTGAAGAGTCGTGATGGTTTGTAGAAACCAACATGTCTGTTCCTTTTATCAACCGTTCCTCTATCTAACCTAATCTAGGTTTTCGGGTATGGGCTCTAAGTAAACATGTTCTGGGCCTGCGATTTTTGGCATAACAGACATTAAGTCCAACATGTGGTTGGACTTGAAGGCGTCTAGTATAGTGTACACGTGTGGCGGAACATGTTAAGGTTAAAACCGACATTTATGATTGCGTTTCATGCATCTTCATGGTCTTTGGGTCTCGGTTTATCTTGCTATGACCACACAGGTTTCGGCTTGCTTGCCTGTGTAACCACAATAGGTTCGGATCCCTCTTGCTTAGAAACCATGAAATCTTCCTTGCTTATGTTCTGCTTCTTTTCTTTCTGAATCTATCTTGCTTCTTTTCTGAATCTTTCTTTCTTTTCTGAATCTGTCTTGCTATGAATCTTCTTGAAGTTTCAATCTTCATTGGCAGTATGATGTATGCATTAGTTTGTGCTTGCCTTCCTCTTCCTCCTTGAGGGTATCCGATATTTGTTTAAATTTCTGTTTCATTAGGTTGTATAAGAAAAATCGTACATTCCACAATGGTCCCCATAGTAACTACGTTCATAATTATTTTATCCTTACAATAAATGTCAATTCAAAATTTAAAAAAACTTTATTTAACTGTTACTTCATATCATACCCAAACATATTCCTTAAATTATACACCAATTAACCTAATTCCAAATTGCTAGACTCTTCCTTTCTCTTTTGCAGCATAGATCCATTCCATGATACCATCTCGTGGTAAATCTTCGATAGCGCTAATGCTTCGCGTATACGACAGTGGGGCTTCTCGATGATCTTGCTGCCTTATAATGCGAGACAAGGGCTTCCAAATAGTCAAGGTAGCATCTTTGGATCTCTATTCCATCGGATCTCATTAATCCTAGGATCTCTGCAAGCGCTCTAAATTTTCTGGCAAAAAATGCATACCAAAAATCTTTGAGTCTGCCTTCATCTTCCTTTTTTCAAAAAAAGCATGATCTTCTTTTCCTTCTTTTCTTCCTTTAATCTTTGTGTTCTTCCAATCTTCTTGTTCCTTCTCCTGGTCTTCTCTTCTTGAATTTGTTCCATAGTATGTAGTTTGTTGTTTGCAGTCTTCATCTCTATTTGTTGAATCCTTATATCCAGGATTATGTTGCATATGTCTTTCATCCTTATTTCCAGGACCATGTACACGTCTTTAACCTTATTTCCAGGATCATGTAGACGTCTTTATCCTTATTTCCAGGATCATGTACACGTCTGAAAGATCTCTGCAAATAAAAAATCTTGGCCAAACTGTTCCATACCATCTATAAGTTTCTTCATCCGCTGCTTTTTATCCAAGGCAGATTTTCTTGAATGATGATTGAATCGTGAATTGGAGTGTTGTTTGATCCCTTGGGCTCTGATGCCACTGATAAGCATTGATATGCCGATTTCCACAGGTCTTTGATGATCTCCAGGATCGATTTTATGATCAAAAAACAAACATCATGATAATCATCATATATTAATCAGGAATTAATGAAGAACAAGAACATGGGGTTGAACCCTTCTGCAGAATTTTATTGATAATGAATAAAGTGGGTTACAAGATTTGTTTACATGGAGGCCTATTATTTATGAGAGGAATCGGTTATGACTTTGGTGAAAGAGTCGTGTGGTTTGTAGAAACAACATGATCTGTTCCTTTTATCAACAGTTTCTCTATCTAACCTAATCTAGTTTTCGCGGTATGGATCTAAGTTAAACTGTTTGGGGCTGCGAATTTTTGGCATAACAGACACCATATGTAGTAAGTATCTAACCATTAAATTCTTTTTAGTTTCCTATATTCTGTTTTACGTGTCAGTCTACACAGTTTCTCTGTATTAGCCATATATAGTTGATGTGTCTTTCTTTTATTTGTTTATGATAGATTCATTTGGAGTTAATCACTAGCATTCAAGAATTTATGCAAATGACATTCTTGTTGAGTAAGAGGAAGATTAATATTATCCAGTGCCATGCTAACGACATGACTTTTCTGTGGTTATATAGGGAATAAACCTCCATATTTTGAGAAACGAAGACATGAAAAATGAAAACAATCCATGCACGGTGTTTATGTTCATATTACTTGGTGTCTTTTTAGTCATTTGGTTGGTGTATTTTTCATGTTCAAAGGTGCTGCTTCTTGTCTCAGTGCTTTTTGAACAGCTGATATACTATATAACTTGTCTCGCAACATGGCCCTGAAGACACGGGGATCCAAAATAGAAGAAATCCGCTGCGGACAACTGTCTAAAACATAAGTAACAGGCATGCAACAGCTTTAACAACGGTCATATGAGCTAGCTTCACATGCAAACTGAAGCTTAGAGATCGAATCACACCCAGCAATGCGTCATTTACAATAGCAATCATAGTTCTTCTGCAAAGTTCTCACTATTCTTCAATGTAAAATAAAGTCGCTAATGTTATATATATATTTTTTATTATCTTTTGATTTTTTTTTCAAGTAATCCACATGTATTGATAAATGGGTGCCATGTCAGCAATACTACACCAAAGGAAGATTAACAAAGTTAAATATAATTAATAGGAAAAAGTAAAATTAGATAGACACTAAAAAATCTTTTGACAACTCAAATACATTTTTAATCAATCATCCCTTGATTTAATGTTAGGTGGGCTAACAAAGTCAATATCCCACCTCGATTTTGGCAAATGGCAAGAAGATGATCAGAAGATTCAATGTGTGAATATTAAAATGTAATGTTGGCGTTATGTATGTATAATATTTGTACCGTAGATTATGTAACTTTTTTTTTACACATTTACGTGTGTTAATAAACTTAAAATATTTTTCACGCTATTTAAAAGTGTGTAAAATAAAGTGTGGAAAAATAGATTTTTTTTGTAGTGTGACTTTGATTCCCTCAACTTTTGTTGATTAAAGTATCATCTATTCATTTGCATTGGCCATTCATTCACATGTTGATGCTTTCCTTGCACCTTAACGTAGTTCACATTTGACTTTTATAGAGCCTCCTTCCATGTTTCATCACCCCCTGCTTCTTGCTAAGTCATTTCCTCATAAGCTGACTACTGGTATATTATACAATCATTTTCTCTGTATTCGTAGTTTTAACACCCTGGTCATTGCCATCTAAGTTGACAACAAGTTCTTAGCATCTTATTTTCATTCATCTCAAATACATCACCGTAAACCTCAACAGCTAACCAAGATCATGAACTCTACCACTGGAGAAGGTGATAGAATTTCAGCACAGCACTGTCACCGGTTTACTCTAGCAGAAATTCAGTCCGCAACCGAAGACTTTGATGATGACCTTGTCATTGGAAAAGGGGGTTTCGGAAAGGTATACAAAGGTAATATATATATAGTGAAGAAACCAGTCATGTTGTGGCCATCAAACGGTTGGATACTATGTCCAACCAGGGAGCACCTGAATTTCGTGCTGAAATAGAGATGCTTACTAATATGCGCCACTGTCATTTGGTGTCATTGATTGGTTTCTGTGATGATAACATGGAGATGATCCTTGTCAATGAATATATGCCGAATGGAACCTTATACGATCACCTACACAAAGATGCTGGTAATTTAAATTGGGTCCAGCAACTAAAGATAGCTAGCCATAGGTGCTGGACGAGGATTAGACTATCTTCACACTGGTGTAGGCACCCACCATGGAGTCATACATCGTGATGTGAAGAGTTCAAACATTTTTTGAATGCGAATGGAGAAGCTATGATATCCGATTTTGGTTTATCCAAACTAGGGCTGACTAATCAATCATCGTCATATATCGATGCTAGTGTAAAAGGCACATTTGGTTATTTAGATCCAGAGTATTTTTATACCGGAAAATTGACAAGGAAAACAGATGTATACGCATTTGGGGTTGTATTATTTGAGTTGTTAACACGGAGGCCTGCAATAGATCTAAGCAAAGGAGAAGACCAGTGTAGCTTGGTAAGGTGGGCTCAAAAATGTGTTTAGATCAGATGGTTGACTTTAATATCAAGAAACAAATTTTTCCTAAATGTTTAAGACGATTTGTTCAGATTGCAAATCGTTGTTTGATTAGTGTTCCGAAAGAACGGCCTACCATGACTGAGGTTGTCGCCTCACTTCAGGCTTTGCTCGAACTACAACAGAAATCTGATTAGTCTGTTGTGTCGTCAAGCGTTAAGGGATTCCCTTGGAAGATTCCTAACTATCCTTTTTCTGCAACAAGCGAACTCCGGTATACACAAACTTTTCATGATAGAGTATCCATTTAACTCATATAACCTATGCTCTGATTGTTAAATCTTCAACACACCTTAAACATCCGAATCTGACTTTTCTGAACACAAATTTTAATTTCCATTTATCCCATTTTGAAAAGTTCATAATTGTTATGGCTATTCCCTTTCTCTCGGGTTAAACAATGATGCATACTTATGAAACTGTGAGTACATATTACCATTGGTCCAGGTTTTCATGTTACTCGCTGTGTAAATTTTTCTACACCCCTTGTTTTGTGCTATTTTTGTTTTTTTCCAATAATGTGCTTTGTCTTTATATGATAAAGTAAGATTCATAAATAAAAATAAAAATAATTTATATCTTTATAATATATTTTCTCTTTTCTAATCAAAAATCAAATCCAAAACTAAATCCTAATCCAAATCCTAATCCTAAACATGTCTACGAACCAAACGGGCCCTTAATTTCTATTTATCCCAAATTGAAAAGTTCATTATTGTATTATAGCTTTCTCATTTGATATTCCCTTTCTCTCAGTCCAAACAATGATGCATACTTATGAAACTGTGAGTATATACACATATTTTCGGTTTGTCAAAAAAGTAAATGTCATTTTCCATTAAATACACTACAACAAAAAGGAAAACAGGGGACCGAACTTTTGGCTAGGACATCATGTTCTAGCCAAAAGCGCAACAAGACAAAAAAGTTAGTTTAGGACTTTGACTGGGACAAAAGGACCGCGGGGAGGGGAGAGGGGGGTGGGGGGGAGGGTGTTTGGCTGGGACACGCCCTAGCCAATGAGTTGATCCAATTTTATTTTATTCCCGAAATTTCCTTTGGTTAATTGTTTCCCTCTATAATTTCCGCCAACCTTAGGCAAGGACATTATCCTAGCAGCCAAATGTTTGACCAAAATTTTGACCGAATTATTTATATGTCACATTATTGATTTAGTGGAGTGGGTTGGTGACAATGCGCAGCTTTTCGCTAGGTCCTAGCCAAAAGTGAACATTTATAAAAAATGCTATAAGTTTAATATAAATGTTTAAATTAATAAAAACTGATTTAGAAATGATTTTTCTAAGTCTGTTTGCTTTTATATCACATATATGAGCAACTTTGCTTCACTTACTATCTTTAAGCTGATATTTTCTAAATCTGTTTGCATTTTGTCTTTTGTATTTTTTTTCCAATTTCTAAGTGCAAACTGGAACTAGTTTATCAACCAACAAGGATAATAGAAATCAGAGTGACATGTCACATCAGCATGATAGGCGTGGGAAATCTGGAACTAGTTTATCGACAGACAAGGATGGTAGCAATCATGGTCAAATGTCGCATGAGCATGATGGGAGTGCACAATCTAAAACTAGTTTTTCAACCAACATGGATGATAGCAATCATGGTGAAATGCCGCATGAAAATGATTGGATCACCCACCCTGGATGCGCTTTATGACTTCATTGCTAGTACTGATGTTGAGGTACGCTGAATTTCTTTTAACATCTTTATTGTAGTTTGGAAACTACTTCGCTTACTTAAAATTTCTATAATTACAGTTGAATTTAACTGTAGGGGAAGAGGTTAAAATTGAGTATGAAGTTGAAGGGTGGTTCCATGTAAGTACACAATCAGCTTAAATACATACATATCTAGTGTAAAATGTTCCTATATTGATATACTCCATGCCAAAAAGTATCCTAATATGATGGTATGCTGCATGCAATACTCAATTTAATGGATTTTGTAATAATAAAGTAGATATTCTATAATTACACATGAGGAGTTATTTTTCTTGGTTTTGTCCACTAATGAGAGCCTACTATATTTTAGAGAGTTCGGTCCCTAATTAATACTGTAGCAGCCCTGTTGATTGGGGGTGTTTGGATTTGCTTATGAAATTAATCTACTATTTGATTATCGTGAATTGAAGACAAAATAACCATTTTAAACTTTCTTCTGCTCCTTTTGATTCATCGATTATTTAAGTATCTCTGTTTCACAATAATGTTCCTTTTTTTCGTTATGTATGTTAAGAATCTTATGAATCTGTAAAACACGCAAACACCTGATTATTTTATCATTAAAACTTAAGACAGCAAAAACACATCCAAACACTAACTTCTGAAACCTTACAGATGTCCTGATTGTGTTTACCGAGTGTCATATAAGCAGTTTCAAAAGATTCATTCAAGCACCGCCACTAGTCTCTTATTTCTTTTGTGGGCTAATTCTTTAAAGGGTTCAAAACTAAAAATGAAATGCCATTCTTTATCCAAATGACTTTTTATTCCAAATATAACCCGTGCAACCAGGGCGACGGTGCAACTTATGCAGAAATTGCCAAGTGTCTCTAAAGGTACAAAAGTATATAGTACATGTGTAAGGTATATGTACCCTTATGTCTGTAGGGCAACTAGTAGTATTAGGGCAACTATGTATTTGACAACTGGACATTTTTGTCATTTTAACAAGTTAGTTTTTTTCATGTACTTGACAACTAGTACTTTGGGCAACCAATGTCTTAGGGCAACTATTATTTTAAAAGTACTTATTTTTTCTTGACAAAAGTGGTATTAACTAATCAAAATTAACTTTTTATATATCAAAAAACTAAAAACACATACATCGTCACTATTCTTCCTCCATCAACCTTAACAAAAAAAACACAATTGACCATCCATGAACACACACTCGCATCATAAATACATAGCAATCCCTTAATCAATCAACCCATACTTTCTCCTCTATCAATTTATAACATGACTGATTCCATTCAGTTGTATGATGTTAAAGTAGTTGTTAGGTCAGCTTTGAAATTACTTCTAGAAATTAAACGTCTATTGTCATCAAATCCTAATCGTCCGAACCTATTTAGAAAAACTGTATTTGGGCCTTGGTTGGATCTTCCTTCTCACTACAATGATAACCATTTGATGCATTATGTCTTGCAACATCAGGTACACGTCTCAGAGATTACTTCTGAATGTCCCCCAATTATCAACCGTATTGGCGATCATATGTTACACTTTGGCCGAAAAGAATTTTGTTTACTTACTGGTTTTCGACTTGGCGTTGTGTCACTCAAACATGAGAATTTGAGTTGTTTTTGCACGCGTGTATTTCCAGATATAGTAACTAAAAAAGATATTAGGAAATTAAAATAATCTCATCTTTTGGCCCTTGTTAGAGATAAAAAGGGTTGGGCAGGTTTACATGATATTAATGCGGTTCGGGTTTGTCTTTTAATTGTTGTCGAATTAGTGTTTATGGGTAAAGAATACAAGAATTGCATCCCTAGGCATTTAGTGACATTGGTGGAGGATTTGGATGCGTGGAATGACTATCCTTAGGGTGAATATATGTGAGAAAATTTTATGAAAGGACTGTCAACATTGCTGATGACAACCGGCAGCATCATTTGGATGAGAAGAAGAAAAACCCAAACTACAATGCCACATACAATCTATATGGTTTTGCTTGGGCTTTCAAGGTTACAATTTATAAACCTTTATCCTTTTATGCTTATCTTGTATAAATATATTTGTTTTTATGTAACCAAAATTAAACTTATTATGTAGATATGGATCTTGGAGAGTTACCCAAACAGTAAACAATGGTGGTCTAAAAAGGATAATGTCATACCTCGTTGTCTTGCCTGGACAAACATTACAAAGTTTGATAAATCTCATTACAACCGTCTATTTGGACCTGTAAGCACATACCTAACTGTATTCAAATATTTTATTAAATTTGGTTTTTTGTTCCTAAGCATTTTTGTTTGTATTTGTTCGTTAGGACTCTATTCCAATTGTCAACCTTGATCCAACTCCTGCAGAGAAGATTCAAGCATGGTTTGATTCAAGTATTCCATTCTTCAATGGTATTGTTGATGAAGATGGGAAAGGTTGCGGGGATGATTCTGTTTTGGTCTCAAAAGATAATTCTGTTGATGAAGACTGTAATGTGTGCGAGGATGCTTCTGCGGGTTTGTCTAAAGATGAAATTGTAAATGATAAGTTAGTTGATGAAGACTGTAATGTGTGCGAGGATGCTTCTGCGGGTTTGTCTAAAGATAATGTGTCTAAAGGATAATGCTAGCAAAGAAAAATCTGTTGAAAAGTAAGAGTGCTCAGGCTTTTATTGGAAGATAGAGATGTCTTTTTGAGTCAAAGCAGGCTAGTATGAAATAGGGAAAGGACGATAATGAGAATTAGCCGGCTCAATAGTATCATACATACCTTTATGCTGGATTTAAGGGTCATGAAGAAAGAATAGCAAATTTAGAGAGACTTTTTCTGAAAGAAAAGCCTCCATTATTATGCCGCAGTAAAATACAAAGCCTAATATGATTCCCAATCACTCTAATGACATTCCATCTGTTCTGTTCCAGATTTAAATTCTAATCCAAACCGAGTGGACCCAAGATTAGGAGGTGTGTAGCGAATGAACCAAAGCGGTTAGTATGAACATCTCTTATTTATAATATATACCCCCATTAATACATAAGGTTTGGAGCGGTTTCTCCACTAATGAATTGATTTGATAGTTAATATGTTTGTCTCTCCCTAGATATGCCATGATGGCCAGGAGTGCGATGTGATCGTATGGCAATTGAGACAGAAGCCATGATACAATTGAAAGATTATAATTTGTCTCGAACCCATTCCTTCCAGTTTGTGACGCTCTAAATCAAGGCATTGTGTCTATCATGCTGGACGACCATCTCCCTAACTAGATGTTCTCAACATGAAGCCACCTCACTTCGGGGGAGATTGTTAGCCTCAATTTATTGAGTCGAACAAGGAAGCTCGGTCACTCTACGATGGAGCTTCGGTCTTTAATTAGTTAATGTTGTAATTAAATATTATCGGGAATCGGGCTCGATAGATAATCTAATATTGTATATGTTTTGGGTTTAATCCCAAGCAAAACCCGAGCCCGGGTCCTAGTTATATATCCCGCGCGTCACATTAAATGTGTAGGGGTATATATATATTTAGATATTTTCTAAAATATCTAAATATATATATAGATATTTTCATTAGAAAATATCTAGTTTTCATTTTCTAAAAATCTAAAATTCTTTTCATCTCATTTCTCTCTCAACTCTCTCTCTTCTCTCTCTCTAATTTCGAGTTTCTCTCTCTCTCTCTCTTTTCTTGGATTCGTGTTGTGGGTTATGAAGTGGAAGCATTAAATCGGTTCCTACAATTGGTATCAATCGCCTCGGGTGGATTTCGTGGTTTGTCTGGAACGCTAGGCACGGTCAGCCGATGGCCAGCGCGGCCAAACGGCGAATTGTTTTTTCCTATATTTTGGTCTTGGCCTATAAATACCACCCTTTGGCTTAGTATTCCTCTCATCTCTTCGAACTTTTTTCCTCTCTTTTCTTCTCAATTCTCTAAGTCTAAAAATCAAGTGTTCTTAATCTTCTCATCTATCATCTATAGAAAAACACACATCTCCGCAAGAGAGCCACACAAGTACCTAATCCATACTTATGTGTTTTGTCGAGGGTCTTCTTTCTCATACTCTTTCTATTAGAATTGAGTCTCTAGGCTTGGTTAGGGATTGATTCTTTAATCAAACTATCTTTCAATCGACTTGTAAAAGAAGTCTTGTATCCGAGAGATCAAGCCTAAATCATTAGGGATCTAGTTGGGGTTTGGTAAGCTTCCAAGGGCAAGGCTTTTACTGTTATAGATTTAGTCGAATCACGGGTTCTTAGGGGTAGATTCCGAGGGCAGAATACCGTAGGTAGTAACTCTTCTGTGTGAGCCGAGCTTTGTTGAAAGTCGGTGGAGTTAAATTGTAATACGGTTTATTATAGTCACCATAAGGATTACATAGGATAGTCGGTGTCGTAGGTTTCGCATCTAGGACGTACGGAAGGACTAAACCCTCTTCTCAAACTAGTATATATCGTGGTGTCTCTTCTTCTCTCTTCTTCTCTCTATCTACTTATTGTTCACTTTGCAAAGTAGATTAATACACCACTCGGCTCTTTCGAGACTTAAAGTTTTATAAACTTTGAAGAAGTCAAGAGAACCGCACCCCCCCCATACGGTTCTACAGTTATGTTAGTACTTAGTCAGTTGTGATTAGTAGATATTACACGTCGGCTAAATGTTAAGTTTATTATTGTTTTGATTTTGTGGTTTATATGTGAATTTGTATTCTTAACGTTAGTAATTAAGATGTTGTTTAGAAGTTGTTACGTAGCGGTCAGAAGACAATTCACTATGGTTTGTTTTTTGCATATGATATGACTCCTAAGTCATAATCTACTCTTTTGACCACCTGTGAAGGTCATGAGTATGATAGTCTTTGGTCTATGAATATCTCAGTATATGAGTATCGTGATCTTTGAGATGATATAATTAGTAACAATATAAAACCATAATAGATTATTAACAGGTTGTGCTTATACACAGCCAACAAGCATGTTAGTATATAAAAATACCACATTCTCTTCGTCCATTAGTTTCATTGATTTTGTCCGTTTGGATTAACTTTTATGTGTAGATCAAACTTTTGAAAAAATTAAAGTGATCAATGAGTCATGAGGGTGACCATGAAAGGGTTTGTTTGTTTAAAAACTGGAGTTTGTAGAAGGAGTTGCTGTGACTGCCGTGATTTGGTGCAGGTTAGTTTAACTTTAGAAATGGCTAAGAGTTCTTTTTATGTGTGTAAGTGTTGTGCTATGTGATTTATTGTCGGGCTCAGTTGAGTTAATTATGTGCTTGTGATATTTTAAGGTGTATAGGCATCTCATTTTTGTGTAATGTTTGAGTTTGTGTGTTAAGTCTTCCATTCGTTCACGACCTTGTGGTGATAATGGTATGACAAGAAGTGTGCATGTCATGCTACGTCAAATAGTGGTTTTAAGGCTTAACCATTTTATAGGGAGCTGTGTGATATGGGAAAGGAAATAATGTGTTGAAATTGGAACGTGGTAGTAAAACTTTCTTAATTAGAAAGTGAATTTGGAAATGAAAAAAATATTATTTAGAAAGTAGTTTATTATGCAAATATGGTTACCAAAATTAGCTTAGGTTTATAAAAACTTAAGGTTTTGAAGGTAATTAATTAACACTTATAAAATGACTTAAAAAAACTATTTTTTCTTATAAATGAATAGTAATATCAAATTTAGAAAATAAAAGAAAAAAGAAAAAAAAGGATTAAGCTCAATCATAGTAGGACTCTAATTTAGAAAAACTAATTTTTGTATATTTTAGGATTCTATATTTTGGTAATTTTATTGATCCTTTTTCCCTACACTATAATAAAAACTCATAACCCCTATATTTTTTTAAACCGATTAATTCAAGAGCAAGAGAGAAGAGGAAAATTATTTTTCAAGAGCATAGGATTTGTGCTGTCAAGAATCAAGAGTTTAGGTACAAATCATCTTCCTTGTTTAGTTTCTAATTATTAAATCCATGATACATTTATTAAAATGGATAAATTAGGGTTTCATAACATCTGTAATTAATGATGTTTAATCATATTACAATGATTAGGGTTTAATTATGATTTTCTTCATTATGGGAGTATTCTTAGGGTTTAGATCGTGTTAAGATCTTGATTTAGTTTAGGGCAAAATTTAGGGTTGTGTAGTTAGGATGTTATCTCCGATGATGGAATAATAGCATTTATCAAGTTTCTGGTGTCTTGATGTAGCTCAGAGAGTTAGTTTCCTAGAAATGCGCCTCGAAAAGTTTTTAAGGTGGGTGTCAAGTCAAATGTTGGTTACAAGAAAAGTTGTCAGATTACGAGGTGTAAAACCCCTACTTAAAATTCGAATTAGGATTAGCCAACCTACAAGAGTTTAGTTCTATGTGTCTATTAAAAATCCCCCAAAGGAGAGCTTCTGATTTGGAGTCTAAGTATGGTTTTTAGGTCCAAACTTTTTAGTGTTCGTACAGATCCGAAACTGAGTAGTTAAAAGTTTGATTTTATTTGGGGCACTTAAGAGGGGATATAAATTAGTGGAAAAATCATGGAGATAGTAAACTCATAATATTGAATGCGTGATTTTTGGTAAAATTTATAAAGGTCAGTAGGTGTGGTTTAGAAAATGGTATAGTGACACTAAAATTCTGCATTTTCGGGTAAATTGTTGAACATTGAAAAAGTGTGTAAACGAATTGGTAAATGTTGGGCATGGTGTCGGGGTGACCCATGAGGGTAATTAAACACCTTAGACATCCATCATATGATTGTTACATGGGCATATTCATTTTGGCTTAGTCGCGTGTAACATGCGTTTGTTTGATTTTATAGTTTTGTGCAAGGAGTTTAGAAATTGCTTAAGCATCAGGTAAGTTTCATAGCCCCTTTTTCTTATGTTTTCTTGAGGTGAAAATGATGCTATGAGTTTAAATGTTTTAGTTACTGTGATAATGTGTTTTAAATGAGGCACGGGCTATACGTGACTATTGTATGTTATGTGCTACTTGCTATTGTTGTGGATCGTGGGACACGTTTCGTTCCTTTGTTTGTTGTGATTGAGCATGACCGTCTCAAGGCATTGGTGGATTGTTAGTAGTGAGCGTGGCCGTCTCATTGCTGTGGATTGTTAGTAGTAAGCGTGACCGTCTCATTGCTATGGATTGTTGATAGTGAGTGTGATCGTCTCATTGTTGTACGTTTTGTTTCTATGTTTGTGACCATTAAGCATGAACGTCTCAATGTGGATTGATGTGGTTGCATGTTAGCTTGTATGATAGATTGTTGTATGTCCTGCTATGCTATGTTTTACTTATCACAGTGATTTTCAAAGAGAGTTATTGGTTGCTTTGAAATTTCTCCCCGGTTTAATCCCATCCAGGTCGTGTCTTAACCTTATGACTCTCATCAACATTATGTTGACATTTAAGCATCATTTTCAGGTGAGCATCATGGGAATAAGATAGAGAGAAGTGGCTAGAAAGAGACCGTAGGATGTCATGGAGTTTATTGCTTTATTGTCTTGAATTTTGCATTGTTTGGATTATGGTTATTGTTTGCATGTCTTTCATTGGCGAGAACTTTTGTTTCATTCAATAAAGGTCGCCTTTGGATTTTAGTTAGTTTTATGGGTATTGTTATGACACTTTATGTCTATGCTTTACTTATTTATTTCATATAGAATTCTCTGTATAGATGCCATTGTGTTGTGATGATATCCTTTCTCGTTATGCCTCGCGTTTCTGCCTTGGCGAGGTGTGACAGATTGGTATCTGAGCCTTTAGTTATAGAGAAGTAGGTGGTTGAGCCTAGACAATAACCTAGGGGTCCTTCATGTAGATGCATTTAGGGCTTAAGTGTTTAATGCTATATGCTATGCCTCCTCTATTTTTGCATAGCTTATATATCTCTGTATTTTGCTTAAGTTGTCAATTTTAGGTATTTTGTTCCTTCCATTTATCTGATATGATATGTATTACTTTCTTAGTAATCTAGCTATGTTTTTCCCTCACCCGTAAGAAGTCTCATTGGGGAACCATTTTCCCAACTGGACTTAAGCATTATAAGGATCAAAAGTGAGCCTTCTTGTGGAACCAAAGAAGATAGGATAGTTGATCGTTTGTCAGATGCGTGTAGTAGGGCTGGACCCGCCGAGTCGGGTGATTCTTGCTGAGGCAAAGTCAAACCCAAGCGAGGCCCGGCATAAATTTATCCCGTCTTTTACCTCGTCATGTTGTTATTGATTATTTCTGTTGGGAATTTCGTATTTTGGGAGTCGTTGCGAGACTTTCGTTCCTTTATGTCGTTTCGATTTTAGTTTGATATAAGTAAAGTTAGGTTATTTGATTGGAGCATCTTTTATGTGTTAAAGTTTGAGTGGTTTAGATGTGTAATGTTGGTATTATGTGCTTATATGTGAATTATGTACGGATAGGGGTAATCTTGGATAGTATGTAGTTGTTTCGCGTGTGTTGTGAAATGAAGGCACTTATAAATATGGTGGCCAACATAGATGATAAGGCCATCAACACGTAGAGCACTTCATGTGTCCATGATTGCATTATTTGTGTTGGTTATAGATGGTTGTGTAATATGTTTTCTTTTATATGGATACTTTGTATTCATGATAAGGATGGTGGTATGGGTAGAGAATTATTCTTTTACCCTATTTAGAGGGTATGTTAAGTTGAGTTGTAGAGATAGTAAGTTTCCCTTCTATCTAGTAATTGCGGATACCTAGTATTGCTTTTATAGAGGTTGCTCGTTTGCTTGGTTGTTTGTTCGGATTTCCTAAGTCTAAGCTTAGCATCCCTTCATCGTACTTTGTTAGTAAGGATACCGATTTTTCCTATTCGACGTCTCGATGTATATTGGTTGTTCGGAATCTGCTCTTTCGGATATATAGCCGTTTTCGTCTAGTTTCTCTCGTTGCATTGATTCCGTATGAGTATCAAACGTTTCTTTTAAGCACTAATTGTTCCTAACATATTAGTGTGGATCATTACTCCCTTGGTTGTATATCCCTTGGTTTTCGTAGCCCGTTAGCGATGTGTTAGTATAAATGCTTTTAGGTTTGTTTTGTTGATCGTTATTTTGGATAAGACCTTACGTTTTCTTTTGGGTACGTAACGTCTTGCATGAGTTTTCTTGTACGAGTTCGTTTGATTTTATATTGAGTATATGGTTCCTGGTATTTTCTTTCGTTTTCAAACAATAGAATTGTGTTAGAGTCTGTACGGTGTTTTACGATCCCTTTTGGTATTATGGTGTCCTTTGTTTGAGTAACATATTTTATAATTGATGTCTAATCATAAAAACCCTTTGGAAGTATTGTGTTGGTGTTTTGGAGACTAACTATGTTAAATGATCTTTGTGAATAGATTTTATTTTATTATAAAAAAAGAAAGTTTAAAGTGATTCATAGTAGTAAGGTACGATACACCAGAATAAATTTTTCAAAGATAACATTTAAGACAATTTTATTTATTATTTAAAATTATTTTTATACTTAAAGTGACTTCTTCATTTTAAATTGATTTTTATAAAAACATTATTTAATTTGGTCTTTTGAGTAAAGTCGATAATTGGTATAAAAATTTTCGTTTTTAGTATTGATTTTTATTATGTGTTCAATTGTCGTGGTACGCCTGTTGATTTTCTTTCGTTGCGTTTTCACTCGGTGCATATACGTATCCTTTCTTTCAAAGGATTCTTATGTCATTTGATCCACGTCTATTTGCATATGTGGAATCTCCTATATGCATTCTAGCCTTTGATTCGATATTCGTTTGTTGTCCTATTCGATTGTTCATAACCCTTGGAGTGCGTTGATACCATTGAGTCGTGGAAGCTTTGATGTGATTGTAGGAATGGACAGGTTGTCCAAGAGGAAGTTTAGGATAGTATGTCATGAGAAGGTGGTTAGGATACCGTTGGAAGGTGATGAGATACTTCGGGTTCATGGTGAACGTACTCAAGGAGTCGTGAAAACCTTAATGAACACGAAGGTAGATGAACCGAAATTGAGTGATATTTCCGTCGTACGAGATTTTATTGACGTGTTTCCAGAAGACTTGTCAATGACCACCGCAATGACAAGTTGAGTTCCGCGTAGACTTAGTTCCTGGAGCGACGCCAGTCGCGAAGTTTCCATATCGTCTAGCACCCTCGGAAATGCAAGAATTGTCTCAACAACTTCAAGAGTTGCAAGACGAAGGTTTCATACGACCTAGTCATTTTTTGTGGGGAGCACCAGTGTCGTTTGTTAAGAAGAGGAGCATAGAGTTCATTTGAAGTTAGTGTTGGAATTACTGAAGAAGGAGCAGTTGTATGCTAAGTTTACTATGAGTGAGGTAGTAAAGAATTAGGAAGTACCTACGACACCATCCGAGATATGATTATTCTTAGGATTGGCAGGTTACCTACCTACGTTTCATCGTAAACTTTTCTAAGATTGTTAAACCCCTTACTTCCCTAACTTAGAGGGATCAGAAGTACGAGTGGGGCGCAGAACAAGAAGAGGCTTTCTAGACTTTGAAGAATGATTTGTGTGACGCTTCGATTAATCGAATGTAGTGGTTGATGCGTTGAGTAGAAATGGAGAGTGAAACTAAGACGAGTAAGAGCAATGTCCATGACTATCTAGTCAAGTGTTAAGGACAAGATATTGGCTACTCCAAGTGAGACGTCCAAGGTAGAGAACATGCCAGCAGAAATGCTGCGTGACCTGGACCAACAAATGGAAAAGAGAGCAGATGATGGTTGTACTTTATGGATTAAATTGTATAGTAAGTATGGGTATGAAATTCGCTACCATCTAGGTAAGGAGGCTTATGCATCAAGGTACTTGGTACATCCGGGAGCGAATAAGACGTAATATAACCTTGGAGACATGTATTGGTAGCCACGTGTAAAAAAGGATATAGTTACCTATGTTAGCAATTGTTGGATCTGTTTAAGAGGTGAAAGCTGCGATGTCAAAGACTTTTGGCTTGCTGATGGGGATGTGTGAAATTCAAGACGAGTATGAGGAAGATACTGTAGCCCAAAGTGAGGGTTTAAGCAATGAGATCGTACTCGCGAGAATGGCCTAACGTGGTTTAGATCAACAAATGGAAAGAAAAGGAGACAAGAGTTTGTACTTTATGGATCGAATTTGGGTTCTATTGGTAGGAAGTGTAATGGATGAGGCCCATGCATCAAGATACTTGGTACATCCGGGAGCGGATAAGACGTACTATAACCTTGGAGACATGTATTGGTAGCCACGTGTAGAAAAGGATATAGCTACCTATGTTAGCAATTGTCGGATTTGTTTAAGAGGTGAAGGCTGCAATGTCAAAGACTTTTGGCTTGTTGCAACAACTTGAGATACTTGAGTGAAAATGAGATAGAATCACCATGGATTTTATCACTAAAATTTCCTAGGTCAAAGTAGTGAGTATGATGTGATTTGGGTGATGGTCGATAGACTGACCAAGTTAGCTCATTTTCTAGCTATACAAGAAGATTTCAAGATGTGAAGTTGGCAAGGATTTATATTGATGAGAGATAATAGCAAGGAATGGAATTCTGGTGACGATCAACTCAGATTGAGATGGATGATTTACCTCGTGGTTTTGGCAGACGCTGCAGAAAGTGTTAGAGACGCGATTGGATTTGAGTACTGCTTAGCATCCTCAAGCGGATGGACAAAGTGAACGTATGATTCAGACTTTGGAAGATATAATGAGGTCATGTGTTATAGATTTTGGTGGTGGTAATCATTTAAGCATTCGGTGTGCTCCGTTTGAAGCTTTGTATGGAAGGAAATATAGGTGCCTGTTCTATGGGCAGAGATTGGAGAGAGTAGTTTGACTGGACTTGAGTTAGTACAAGAAACGACTGATAAGGTAGTGTTGGTAAAGGAAAAGCCCAAAGCGGCGAGAGATCGTCAAAAAAGCTATGTTGATTATAGGCGTAAGCCATTAGAGTTTGAGGTGGGAGATCGTGCATTGTTAAAGGTGACGCCTTGGAAGGGAGTAGTTCATTTTAGAAAGAAGGGTAAGTTAGCACCGAGATATGTAGGACCATTTTTCGATACTTGAAAGGATTGGCCTTGTAGCTTATAGGTTGAGGTTACCTGAGGAGTTAAATAGCGTGCATGACACCTTTCATGTGTCAAATCTAAAGAAGTGTCTGGCGGATGTTAATTTGCATGTGCCATTGGATGACTATCAATGTCGACAAGTACCACTTCATTTTGTCGAGGAACCTGTAGATATTATGGATTGAGAAATTAAGAAGTTAAAACGTAGGAAGATAGCGGCTTTGAAAGTTAGATGGAATTCGAAATGTGGTCCTGAGTTTACTTGGGAACACGAAGACCAGATGAAGATTGAGTATCCACAGTTGTTCATGGACTGAGTTGTTAAGCCTGCTAGTGAAATCTCGAGACGAGATTTCCTCAAAGAGGGGATACTATGACATTCGTGATTTAATCAGGTTAGTGATACCTTTAGAAATGGCTAAGAGTTCATTTTGTGTGATATGTGTTATATATGTGTGCTAAGTGGTTTAAATAGGTACATGATATCATTTTGAGGTATATGATCATCTCATTTTGAGTGCGTTTGTGTTTGGTGATGAGTATTCTATTTGTTTACGTGTAGTGATAACGGAAAGGAATGGCATATTGCATGCAATGCTGCGTCAATAGTTGGATGATTTTGTGTTAAGCGTTTTATGGGAATGTACTGTTGAAATAAGTGAAGTGAGTGAATTTGGATATTTATAAGTAGACTTTCTAAAAATAGAAGTGAAATGTGAATGAAAAGTTATTTTATTAAGTTTAGTAAGTAGCGATTATGAAAAACGGTTTACCGAAACTTTAGCTTAGGTTTTCATGAAAACTTAAGGTAATAAAGATAATTAATAATAAAATTAGATTATATATATATATATATATATATACACTTTAATCATATAATATATATTTATATATATTATAATATATAATCGGCCCATATTATTAAGGAGAAAAGAAAAGGGATTTTTGGGCTTTATCTTAGGAATTTGACTAGGATTAGGATGCCAGTTATTTAGATTAGATATCCCTTAGCCAATATTCCAAAAACCACGACTCATTCAGCCCCAAAACCCTATGTGTCGACTTTTCCCTCCCTAAGAACAAGGAACCAAGAATCTTGATCAAGAAGTAACTAAGAAAATGGTGTTAGGATCAAGTAATCAAGAGGTAAGTATGCTTAACTTAGTTAGAATTATGCAATCATGTAACATTATTTATGATAGATCTGGGGTTTGTGAAAAATACAGATTATATATGAACTTTAATGATGGTATGATCATTAGGGTTAGTTTAGGGTTAAGATCATGCATGTTGCATGTTTTAGAATTTGCGTTAGAACATGATTTAGAGTTGAGCAGATTTTAGGTCTGTGTTCAGCTGATGATATCTAGATGTTAGAAACGTGTTTTGATATGATTCAAGAGCCTAAATTGTATTTCAAAGAGTCTATTTTTCAAAAAGTCCAGCCTCGAATGATTTTGAGTTCTAGAAGTTGGTTAAATGTTGGTTACAAGAAAAGTTGTCAAAACAGTGAATACGGGTCAGAATTAGGTCATTGTTTATGGCGCGTGTAAAAAACTTAACTTAAAAGTGAATGAGATATGACAATCTACAGTTATTTGGTTCCAATATGTCTTATTAAGAAACCCTAGAAGGATAGCTTCTGATGTCTGTGTTAAGTACGGTAATTAGGGTCCTATACATTTTAGTGTGCAATCATGATCCGAATTGGGACAGTTTGAATTTAGGATTTTTATTTGGGGTAGTTGCACATGTAATGAGCACTTGGGAATCACAAGGTAGTTAGTAAACTCATAAATGAACTTAGGTACCTTTTGGTATAAATTATGAAGGTCAGCAAGTTGGGTTTTTAAGTTAGTAAAGATACACTAAAATTATGCAATTCTGAATAAATTGTAGTTGACTAGTGTAATGTGTTAATGAAGTGGTTAAGGTTAGGCATGGTGTCGGGGTGACCCATGATGGTTAATCAAACCTTTATACATCCATCATATGTATGTTACATGGACTAGAGATTTTAGCTTGGTCGATGTAATTGTGTTTATTTGCTTTTTCTGTCAGTTTGTATAGTTGCGTGATAAGAATTGGAAGCTGCGTTTTGAGCATTCATGTGAGTTACATAGTCCCACTTTTTATTGCAATTTAAACTTGGGATGGAAATGATGCAAGTTTTAAAATGAGTTTTAAATTTCTGTGATTATGTGCTAGTGTAAATGAATGGACTATTATGTGAGTGATATGCGTTATGTGCTACATGTGATTGTGATTGTGATATTGATGTGTGGACTAAGTCAGGGACGGGTTACTGCGGGTATTATGGCCTGATTAGGAAGGTACTGTGGGCCTAGTGCAGGAGGTTTACTTTTTTTTTTATTTCCACCTTCTTACTTTTTTTTTTCATCGGGGGTATTCCATGGCCTGGGCTAGGGGGAAACCATAAGGACTTTGGTATGATCCGAGAGCGATTGAGGTCGTCTGCTTGGTGTCTGAGTGATTGATTGGATTGAATTGCATGTTAGCTTGTATGTTAGTTAGCATAATTGCCATGCAAATGTATTTTTTTATAATCATAGTAATTCGGTTAATGATTTTGGAAATGGATTTAGTTAATGAGTGTCTGAAAACCTATGTTTATCACCAACCATTGTGTTGACGTATAAGCATCATTTTCAGGTAGTCAGCAGGATGAGGTTAAAGTTAGGAAAAGTGGCTAGATGGACCGTAGGGAGCTGGCAAAGTTTAGTTATCTAGATTTCATTTATTTGTTTTGATTTGGATGTTGAATGTTATTTGTCTTTGCACGGTTAGAAAGTTTGGATGTTGCGTGTCATAACATTGACGTGAATTCCAGCATTTCAATGTTAGACGCCTTTTGGATTTTGAGGATGTGTTTGGGTATTTTCATGACACTGCATGCTATACCTTGTATTATTTGCATGATTTAGTTTCTCTATATAGACGCTAATATGTTGTGATGATTCTCTCTCTCGTCGCGCCTCGCGTTTCCGCCTTGGTGGGGTGTGACACCTGGATCTTGTTCCTTAGGGGAAGATGATTTTGAAGAAGAGTCGAGCATCTTGGATTCATCTTTATTTCTTCCTCTTCATTAGTCCTAGGTTTGTTTTCTACTAAGTCCTTCATTTGTTTTGCATAATTGTCGGTTTGCCTAATTTCTTTTAAACAACGGACGATTTATTTTGATTTTCTTTAAGCTTTCCATAGTTTGGTGCACCAATAATTCCTTCGCGTACTGCTCTAATCGTCTAGGGAATGGTATTGAGGGTTTATAAGGAAAAACATAGTAGTTTACAATCTGCTTTTCTCTTTTAGGTTCTTCTTTCTTTTTCTTTATTGTGGCCTCTAATGCGTCTAGAGCTTCTGCCATTCCTGAATCGTCGGTTTCTTGTCTCTCGTTATCTGAAAATCCTGAGTTAGCAGAAAAGTATTCGATTTCCTCGGAAGAATAATAGAAAGGTGTGTATAATGGCAATCCGTCTTTAGTATAGATTGTCTTGCATTCTTTAAACTTCCCGTTATTAGTTCTCCCTTTAACTTTGTTTGCCAAGGTTTTTACCTTTGTCTCAAGACCTTGGATAATTTTGTCGTGAGCTTCTCGGCTGGCTTTTGTACTTTGGTAAAATTTCCTTAACCATTCGTTTTGCTTGGTATGTCTTTTAGATGCTTCTTCCATGTATTTATTGATTATTTCAGTTAGGCTAGGTCTCCTTTCTCCTGATGACGGATGGTCATATCCTCCTCTATTAAATCTACCATCATTTCTGTTTGGGAAGGGTCGATCGAACTCTACATATTTAACTTCTTCCACACTTTTTATTTCCTCGTTAAGAGGACAGTCCTTGTCAAGATGAGCTCCTCCGCAGATTTGACATCCAACTTAAATAGCGTGAACATTCTCTTTTAGCTTCTTTATGTCTCGACTGAGATTTTCTAGTTTGTTTACAATAGCAGCGATCCCTTCAGAATTACTACTACTTTCTATATTTCTGCTGGATGACCCATCATGCCACTTTTGGAAGTGGTCAGCCATAGTTTGAATTGCTGTTAATGCTTGAACATGTGTCATGCCAGGAATTGGCCCTTGTAAGTCAAGCAATTGGTGGTTCATGACGCCTAGACCGTTATAGAAGATGTTTACCTTCTGATGGTTATTGATGTCATGGGTGGGGCATTTGTATAGAAGGTCGTTATACCGTTCCTAAGATGGGTATAATGTCTCGTCTCCTTCTTGCTTGAAGTTGCGGATTTCTTCAAGCTGCTTGCTAGTTTTTGATGGTGGACAATACCTTTGGATAAAGGCTTTTTTAAGGATATCCCAGAAACTGACAGTTCCTGGTGGGATCTCTTTTAGATCCCCAGGTAGCTCTAATTCTATGTCTTTAACATGCTGCTTTAGCTCTTTAATTTCCTTACTTAATTCAGTGACTTTGGATGGGAGCTCTTTCAGTTTAGTTGGTAAACAGCTAGAAAAGTCATGTGAGGTTAAGAGCTTGGCGAGTTCAGGTTTTAGAGAAGTTACCAGAAGAGTAGTGAGCTGGTTGATGTCTGGATATGAGGGCTTGGCCTTTAGTGATGTAGTTTCAGCTTTAGCTGCTGCCTTTTGGTGTTCCAGCTCTTTCTTCTGAGACTGAAGTAAATGAACCTGAGCCATTAACTCTTGAATTTGAGCTGATCTTAAAGATGGAGGATGTGGGACTGAAGTATCTTTAAGGACATCCTGAGAGGTAGCTGGAGGTTGTTCAACTTTTTTAACTTCCTCTTCTTCACTTTCATCCAAAACAATAATTGGTTCATTTGTTAGGGAGTCAAGAGTTAAGAAGGCAGATCTTGTGTCTTTCAAGAGATCCGATAAATCCTTCAGCTTTATTTTCTTTGATATTTCATCAGCTTCTGACTTCTTTCTTGCACCTGAATCAGTGTGGGCAGTTTTTAACCCATCTCCAGCAGATTTGGTTTTATCTACAAGAACACTTGGATTAGACCCTACAAATATGGGATCAAATGAATGGTTTTTGGTTCCTTCAACCATATCCTATTATGAAGATATGGAATCATTAGGAGCAGATAGTCCAGGATCAGCTTCAGCTGTAGAATCTACTGATGCATCATGTCCTGATGCAGACTCAGAGTGCAAATGAAAGAAGCTGAATTAAACAGGTTTAAATAATAATAAGTGTAGACATACCACTACTGAGCTAAAGGTGGGCTCCTTCTTCATTGGTGGCCCCTAAAGATGTTGGGCCACCAGCTGCTTGCTGTGCCTCTTTATGAATTTCATCAACTACTGGTGTGGGAGGTGAAGGATGGCTTGGGCTTGTGTCCATGGCCGAACTGGACTTAGTTTCCTTGTTTGAATGGCCAGATTGGGATTTGGATGCCTCAGTGGTGGACTCAGATGTGTGTTTTGAAGATTGTTTTCTTCTGAGTCCACTTCTAGCTCCAGGCTTTTTGCCTTGGGGAACCTCTTCAGTTGGAGAAGAGTATTTGGGAGCTTTGGAGTCCACATGCACATCTAGATTGCAGATGGCCTTCATGTGGTCAGTGAAGGGAGGTTCTTCAGGTTGGTTTGGCTTCAGTATCCAGTTGTGAACACTGAAGACCTGAGTGGGGTTTATTGTGAGTTCTTCATTATCATATTTAGGTGCCATATGTTCAAGTAGAAGAGATATAAACCTAGGGTAGGGAACAATCTTTTCCCTAGTCTTCTTGTTCAGCTTGTGAATGAGATCCTCCCAAATTATCTTTGCATAATCTACTTGGACACCATTTGCCAAACAATACAAGATGGTGGCATCCTTGTTAGATATTTGATCTAGGCCACCTATTTTCCCACCTAAGCACTGAATGATTTGACCCATTAGCAACCTCCATCTAGGAGGAAGACAACTCTTTTTTAGAGTTCCTTTTGCCCCAATCTCCCCATTGTACCCTATCGTTGCAAAACATGGTCTTACAGTTGTTATGGAGGGTGGAGGAACATACATACTTGAGTGAGGTAAGTATTGTGCTCTAAGAGCATTTCTAAATGTGGTGATACATATCTCTCCTCTAACTTCTCCTGTGGGCGTGGATACCCAAATCTTAGAGTCTGGTAAGACCTTTGCCGTATACCAGAATTCACTTAGGTATTCTTTGTATTGATTTGGAGCTCTTGTGAATGCTTCCTTTAGACAGCATTTTGAAATGAAGTCTGATACAGCCATAAAGTATTTTTGGTTGGGATGTGAAGGATATATGAGTGCAACTTCATTGTTGGTGGTGAAAGTGATTTCATCAAAGGTGAACTCAACGTGAGTAGCAGGTAAGAAAAGGTTTGGGCTTTCAGGTCTGTCAAGAGTGATAGGTTCTTCCTTAGGAGTAATGTCAGGTGATGATGATTCAACCATTTTTGAGTAGTTAGGGTTTTGAGGATTTGATCTGGCTTGAGGTGTGTGTGTGTGTGTTGTTTGTTCTTGATGAATTTGTAAGAGTGAGTTGTGAAAGGTTGTTGTGATTTATATGATTGATGAAATTACAAAATTTCTTTTGAGAATTTGTAATTATTATTTGAGGTGTTAAAGTTATGGGAATGTTTAGGGTTTGATTTCAACATGTGTGTTAAACTTTGTATTTAATGAAAGTCAGCACAACATGCTTCTAACACCTAGAATAGTGAACAACCGTCTATTCAACTACAAAAGTAGGCGAGAGAAAGAGGATGAGGTAATTCTAACTTTTGGACATCTCTTTTTAATATATTTTAATTCAACAACTTCTTTGTAAAGGAAATTAGTTTTATAAAATAATATTACTTTTGAAAATCACAAACTGACCTTGAGATTGATGTTTTGAAAAAGCTAGACTAGGTTCAGGTTTGGTGTTGAGTCATGCTGAAATGATTATTGTAATCTTTATCATCATTAATCTTCCAGCGAAGGCGAAAAAACCACAAATGCTCATGTAAATCCATGAAGGAGATATGTGTGATTTCTCAGTTACTTCACTCGAGAGATAGCTAAAGACTTGGATAAAATTATTTTTCAAAACTGAACTGAATAAAATAAACCGGTTTTGTTTAGTTCTTAAGTTAACCAATATGTGCTCCAGTGAAGGCGACAAAACCACACATGCTCATGCAAATCCATGAATGAGACACATGTGATTTCTCAGTTACTTTACTCGAGCAAGTTAAAGGTTGTATGCAAAAACTGAACTGATATTTAACATGAAAATTTGTTCAGTTTTAGAAGAAGACACTGAAGCTTTAGTTTTTTTCAGTTAGTGCTGAAGCTTCAGGTTTTGAATCAATGTTCAGCATACCTAGTTCAACAATCAATCTTTTGAAAGTTGGCTCATCTAGAGGCTTGGTGAAGATATCAGCAAGTTGATATTGAGTGGGAATGAAATGTAATTCAATGTCCCCTTTGAGAATATGATCTCTGATGAAGTGATATCTGATATCAATGTGCTTTGTTCTTGAGTGCAAGACTGGATTGTTTGAGATTGCAATAGCACTAGTGTTATCACAAAAGATGGGTACCTTCTCATATATGATGTCATAGTCAGTGAGTTGACTTTTCATCCATAGTATGTTGGCACAACAACCAGCAGCAGCTACATATTCAGCTTCAGTTGAGGACATAGCTACAGATTGCTGCTTTTTAGCACTCCAGCACACAAGTTTGCCTCCTAGCAACTGACAAGCACCTGAGGTGCTTTTTCTGTC
Organism: Tanacetum coccineum; assembly: GCA_026074375.1. Classification (NCBI taxonomy): domain Eukaryota; kingdom Viridiplantae; phylum Streptophyta; class Magnoliopsida; order Asterales; family Asteraceae; genus Tanacetum; species Tanacetum coccineum. The sequence continues at coordinate 36,801 of BQNB010043347.1, forward strand.
CATGTTGCAACCAGCATAGTCAGAGTCTGAGTATCCTTTTAGGTCAAAACCTAAACATTTTGGATACCACAGACCAAGACTGGGAGTACCTTTTAGGTATCTAAAAATTCTCTTAACAGCAATAAGGTGGGATTCCTTAGGATTTGCCTGATATCTTGCACAGAGACAAGTTGAGAATTGAATGTCAGGTCTGCTTGCAGTTAGATACATTAGTGATCCAATCATACCTCTATACTGAGTCTCATTTACAGATTTGCCGTTGAGATCAGGTCCTAAGTTGTTAGGGGGTACCATTGGAGTTTTCACTGATGAACCATTTATGTCATACTTTTTTAGCAGATCCTTGACATATTTTTCTTGGTTGATTGAAATGCCTCTTTTAGATTGTTTAATCTAAAATCTGAGGAAGTAGGTAAGGACACCTATCATGCTCATTTCATATATTTGAGTCATCAATTTAGCAAACTGTTTACATAATTTTGTGCTTGTGGACCCAAAGATAATATCATCAATATAGATTTGAACCAAAATCACATCAGTTTGAGTTTTGTAGACAAACAGAGTGTTGTCTATCTTTCCTCTCACAAACTTATGTTCAGTGAGAAAGGTTGAGAGAGTTTCGTACCATGCCCGTGGAGCTTGTTTAAGTCCATAAAGGGCTTTGTCCAGTTTGCAAACATGGTTAGGGAATTCATTGCTCTCAAAACCTGGAGGTTGTTTTACATAAACTTCTTCTTTTAGTTTACTATTGAGAAATGCACTTTTGACATCCATTTGATAAACTATGAAGTTCATGTAAGTGGCAAAGGTAAGAAAGATTCTGATAGCTTCAAGTCTTGTAACTGGAGCAAAAGTCTCATCATAATCTATGCCTTCTTGCTGATTATAGCCTTGAGCTATAAGCCTTGCCTTATTTTTGATGATTATTCCAGTTTCATCCCTTTTATTCCTGAAAACCTATCTTAAGCTAATTATTGTTTTGTATAACACCCCGTGTTTTTCAGGTCATATTACGACTCCGTACTTTCATCATTTTAAATTTCTTTTACTATTTCATTT
>BQNB010043348.1:0-45561 GCA_026074375.1 Tanacetum coccineum
TTTTTTTCATTCAAATGTAATTTGCTATTAAGCTTATTTACTTTCAAAGTTTTTCCAGCTTAATGTACTCAGTTTTTCCATTAATGAAATCATATTTCACTTTTACATAATCTGTTTTACCTATAAGCTCTTGTATAACCAAAAGCTCTTGTCTACTGTTACATAAGCTATCTCAAGTTCATAAATAGCTCTTCTCAAGTCTCTAAGCTTGGAATTGAGCTTAACTCATCATTAATCTATTCAAACCTTTAAAATCAGTTTAAACCTATGCTAATGGATCTGAAGCTTTTGGATGATAAGCTTACCATGGAAGAGCTTATAGGACTTAACTAGCTTATCCTTGTGATAAGCTAGAGCTTGTTGACAGCTCCTTGAGCACTACTGCCTTTGTTTAGCTAAGGCACTTGTAAGTTCCTTTTTCCTTTTCTGTCTTAATTTTCTAGCTTATAATTTGTTTATTCTGCTTATAATCTAGCTTATTTGAGCTTAATTCTGTCTCATAGTGCTTATTGATTATGTTTGAGTATCTGTTTTCAAGTTTGATAGATTAGATCTTAGTTTTCTTCATATTGTCTTATAAATCAATAAAAAACCAAAAATAGTAGCATTAGCTTATTGCTTGTTAATCTGGCTTATTTGATTAATGTTATAAGCTCTTAAGGTCTGTTAAAAGTTGTTTGATAGCTAGTATTCAAGTGTTGTTAATTAGATTTCTTTTTCAATTGCTTAAATGGATTTGATATTGTTTAAAGGGGTGTTTGGTTCAAACAGCATTAACTTTGGTTAATGCTGTTGTGGATCACTTTGTTCTTTGGATTGATTTAAAATCCATAATTTAGAGTATAAGAGTAGGATTTAGAGTAGCTTGTAGGTTTAATCAAGTTTTTATAGGTTTTCTAATTAGTAGTTTGAATCTGTTAGAATATAGTAGGTTATATAATCATCTTTAGATTAATTGGTTTCTAGTTGAATTCATTACTCTTGTTGCTCTCATTTTGATGTTTTTAAAGTATTGAAATCATTTTCTTTGGCCTGCACCTTGTCTAATTGGTTTGTGTCAAAATTGTGCAAACTGCATTAGCAGTTAATAGACAAAATAGCCTTTTTCAAATCAATTTTTCAGAAGGTAAAACTAGTTTTTATCTTTTGATTTTTAGTGCACAACTAGTTTGTAGGCTAATCTAGGTAGAATAGGGCTTATTTTAGCTTAAGTAGCTTATTTGCCTACTTGTTTTTAGTCTGCAATTCAGTTCTTTGTCTTTTGATAAAAGCTCTTAAATACCAAAAATATTAGTCTGTCTGTTTAAGCTCTTTTCATTAGGTCTTATAATAGCTTATTTGATTTTCAAACTATGTTTCAATTGTTGATTTAAGCAGTATTTTAGATTATTTTTCTAGTGGTATAAAGTTTTTAAGCATAAGGTTCTGTTAGAGGGCTTAAATTTAAGCTCAAAAAGTCCTTTATGGCTGTTTGGTTTGCTGATTTGTTCAAAGTGTTATTCAGCTTATTGCATTTCTTTGTGCTTATTTTTAGCTTAGTCTAGCTTATTAGTAGAGAAATTAGTGGCTAGTAGCTTATTTGGTCCTTTCCTAACATATTTCAGCTTTTCTAGCTTATTAAGTTTTGAAAAAGTAAAAAAAGTTTAAGTGTTTTCTGGTTTTTTAAAAAGCTAATTTCCAGCTTATTTGTTAGTTTTCTAAAAAGTTGTTTTCACAAAAGTTGTTAGTTTTGAGGTGTTTTACAAGTTTCCTTGTATAATTTTTGAAAAAAATAATACCAAAAGAGCTAGGCATGGGATTTGAACCCACGACCTAGCCCTTCACACATACTCGTCCCACCCTCAACACACACTAACCACTTTGCTTCAATAGCTCATCCGTCATACTTCCTTTCCATTTTCCTTTTAACACACTTTCATTTCTTTTTTTAATAAATAAAGCCGTAGCTTATTTTTTGCTTTTTAGGGCTTATTTCATTTGCTTATTTTTAGTTAGTATTTTTATAAAATTATTCTTTGCTTTTTACACTTTTAGTAATTTTTCTAGAATTTTTCAGTTTCGTTTTGTATTTTTAATCATTTAATTTTGTTTAAAACTTTAAAAATTCATAAAAAATAGAAAAATAATCAAAAAAATATAATTCTTTTTTAGAAAATTTTCTTTTATCATATAGTTTCTAGGAAAATTAGTTTTGCTTCCGTAGGGTTAAAATTGCAAAATTTCAATTTTTAAAGAACGAGATTCGTTTCCGTTCACATTTTTCGTGTTTTTAAACTCATTTCAATTCCGTTTTTGTTCTAGTTTTCTTTAAACTTACTTTTTAGTCAATTAGAGTCTATTAAAAGTGAAAAATTCATTTTAGGTTTAATTTTGGAAATTTAGGGTTTTTAATTACCGTTTAGGGTTCCCGTTTTGCGTTTTTAGTTAAAGTTTAATTTCCCGTTATTTAAGTTAGGTTTAATTGTCCTTTAATTTGCTCTCTTTTAGGATTTTAGAAAACAAATCATCTTTGAACCAATTCAAATCATTGTCCAAACAACAAACGTAGTCTTGATTGTAGTTTTTATATACTATAAAATATATAATAATATTCCAAAAGAGCAATTAAGAACTTTCCTAAAGTCTCCCTTAAGAAAAGCTCACTCTAAAAGATATATATAATATATAATACGTATATTTAACCGGGAAGAATGATCACCCGGGTCGTTTCCCCAACGACTTGTGAAATTGAAACCTCGTTTAGCTTGGATTATGAGATGAATAATAGAAAATATATGTTTGGAGTATCATAACTACTAAATAAAAGCAGACATTAAAATGAATCAATTAAAAATAATAAACCCTTAAACTAATTAACGAGAGCAATAAAACCGACAAATAAGCAAGTATACTAAAATTAACTCCTAAAAATGCAAACTAAATTTCTAAACCTAAATTAGGACAAAAGAAAATTTTAGGAAAAGGAAAAACATTTTTTTTGATTATTTTTAAATTTATTATGAATTAAAAACAATTTTAATCTAATTAAATCCAAAAAAATAGCAAATTAAGTCCTAAAAATTCAGAAAAATGATTTTTAAACTTAGAGAAGTCTAAATAACTTAAAACTCAAAAACTATTTTAAACTATGTTTAAAATTAAAATCCTATTTTTAAAAATTCAAAATAAAGCTTAAAATGAAAATTAAAATCTAAAAGTGTTGAAAATGATTTTTCTGAATGTAAACCTAAAAGTAATTATTCTAAAACTAAAAACTATTTTTTTTGTATTTTTCTGAAAATTATTTCTATTTTTATTATATTTTGTGAAAATTATAACCTAGAAAAATGATTAAAAATAAACTACTAAATGAAAAATACTAAAAATTCAGGAAACTCTAATGCTAACTAGAACCTAAAAAAATAATAAACGACAAAAAGCCAAAAAACACATAAGCCCTAAAATAAGCTGGAACAGCTACGAATTGCTTATGGGTGTAAGGCCCAAAGAAAGGATAAAGGATTAAAGTGTACAATAGTTCACGGATGAGCTATTATAGCACAAGTGCTAAACGTTAGTGTTGTGAAAGGAGGAGTCCATTGTTTTTCGAGTTGGCAACACCCTATTTTGTCACTATTTTTAATTTTGAAAACAAAAGCTAAAATGAAAATAAACACTTTTATTGTACGCCTTTTTAATATAGAAACCTTAAGCTGAAAACCAAGAATAAGCTCTTTAAAAGCTGCTTAAGAAACTTACCACAGAAAGTAGGCTTTTGAGCTTGAAAAACTTATTTACACTTAAAACCTTGCACACACTTTAATATAAGCTCAAATGTAAAAGCAAAAGCTGATTCTTAAAGCTAATAATGCCTTCTATCTAAATGCTAAGCTAATTAACTAGGTAACTCTAAAAGCCAACTAAAATTGATGATTAAAGGAGTAAACTCAGAGACAATGTCACAAATCACTAAAAAAGCCATTAAGCTGATAAGCTCATAAGCTGAGACAGAGGAAGCTTATGAGAAATAACAACCTCACTATAAGCTATAAATAAGAAACCTTAAACTAAATCCATTAACGAAAATTCAATTTAAAAAAAACTAATTTAAGTCTACTACTCTTTTTGGTCTTTTTGGCATATTTGTGAACATTAAAACTAAGTGTATCTAGGATAATAACCTAGAAAATGAAAAATAAGCTTTAATCTATATTAAGCTATGTGAATACTATTAACCTACTGATTTTAAAACCCTAGATCCTAAAATTACTAGCCTAATTGAAAGATTAAAAAGACAGCAGTACTAACTGATGTTAGTACTGCTGATACAATTTGACAAATAGGCAAAACTAATATGCAGGTTACCTTAGTGGTTATACCTGCATAACACACTCAAAGTGAGTGTGTTTGAAAACAATGCAAACACAAAAACTAAGCCTAAGAAGCTTAGATCAAATTTTCACAATCAATTAGCAAGAGCAAGCTCCCCTGGTGCTGACATAATCTAATTAAACCTTAACTTTTTAGTTTTTAAGATCTAAACTCTAAAAATGCCTTGACAACTAAACCTAAGAGATAATGAAACTATCCCAAGCAAAATGCACAAATCACTTTGACTTTTAGAGGTCAAAGTGATTAAATCCAAACACCCCTTTAACTAATGATAGATTTGACTTAAGCTTAAAACTAAAAATCCAATTAACTAATCCTTATTACCAGATAAAAATTAGCTTATATTAGACTTAACAAACATAAATCAATCACTAATTAAGCTGAGATTAAAGATCTACAACTAATGCTAACTAATTTTTTTTGGTTTTTATGATTTTTTTTAGACAATTAATGAAGTACTAAGATCTAATCTTCCTAAGCTAAAAACAGATTAACAAAGATGATTAATAAGCATATTAAGACAATAATAAGCACTAATAAGCAATTAGATAAAGCAAATAAGCAACTAGTTAACAACTAAGCTAATTTAAGCTAGAAAATTAAGACAAGGAATTTAAATGGGAACTTACAAATTGCTTCAGCTTAACAGAAGCTTATAGGCTCTTAGAGCTTATCTACAGCTCTGGCTTATCAGAGATAAGCCAGTTAAATCCTTGGGAGCCCTTCCAAATCTAGCTCCCCTTCCATAAGCTTAATAAGTCCAATATTCAAAGTTTTGAGCTAATTTTAGAATTTAAGTATTATTAAAACTTATTTAAACTCAATCTAAGCTTAGAGACTTAGAGAGCTATTGAGAGCTTATAGGAGCTTATAAGTCATAACACAAACATTAGAACTAAATGAGAGCTTATCACAATTGTTTAAAGGAAAACTAAATTTATTGACTTTGAAAAGCTAGGTTACATTACTGATAAAGAGATTACAATAGAATTTAAACTGAAAATTACATTTAACTAAGACTTAAGCTAAAAACTAGAAAATTCAAAAGTAAAAGCTAGTAAAAAAAAGTAAGTCTTGTGTGTGTGAGTGAGTGAGCTATTTATAGCCTCATGCTGAACCTTCTGGGCCGTTGCTTGCATCCCACGCTCCTTTTAATCATGGACGTACAATCTCACAATGATTGGAGAGTAATTGATGGCCGTTGGATCAAATGATAACTCACACGGATTGCCAGCGTGACATCCGTGTGGTTACTTGATTGTGCTTCTTTTGAGAGTACACTTAGTGTAAATTTCATCAATCCTTGTGCTTTCCTCTCTTCCATGTGGCATTTCCTAGCTTGATTGACCAATAAGAGCCTTGAGATTATGATTTTATCCTTGCCATCTTGTACTAGAGCCATTGAATTGTCCTTTCCACCCTTTAATTAAGCTTTGCCCTTTGATTTTGACTGTGTGGTAAAGTTGGGGAAGAAAATGAACAGTAACCATGTTCTTGGCGCCATTTTTCTTTTTTTAACTGAAAATGGGTAAACTAGTGGTGTGAGTTTGGGCTTTTGGCAAATTGAGTCCCTTTCTTTTGAGAAGTGAAAGTCTTAGTATTAAATAAGTTTCAATCTTGGCAGAATTGGCCCCTGGATTTATATAAAAGGGTTTTGGGCTTTAGGAATTGGGCTTTGGATCCGGGTAAGGTTTTAAAGTTTTAGGCCCAATGTAGGTTAGGGACCATTTGTGTAACTTTGGAAACTTGAGGGATTAGATTTGTAACTTTGGATTTTTGTCCTTTTATGGTTTGACTGAGTTGACTGAGGGTTGACTTTTCTGACTTTGGCTTCCGGCTCTTGCACACTCTTCCGTTCTTGTATCCGTGTTTGCCTGTTTTTGACGGTTTTCTTGTGATTTTTGTCTTATCCGTACCTGCACATACAAAACACAAAAACAAGTATATCTTTGCCATTTTAAGTGTGTTTTGGGTTTAATTGGGCCTTTTTTAGTGTTAACGGATATGTGTATTTTACACTTATCAGTTACTGTGATAATGTGTTTTAAATGAGGCATGGGCTATACGAGACTATTGTATGTTATGTGCTACTTGCTAATATGATATGGATTGTTGTGCTTGAGCATGACCGTCTCAAGGCATTGGTGGATTGTTAATAGTGAGCGTGATTGTCTCATTGTTATGGATTGTTAATAGTGAGTGTGATCGTCTCATTATTGTGGATTGTTAATAGTGAGTGTTTGAAGAAATTGAACATTGACTTGCATTTTATCAATTGTCAAATTGTTTCTGATCATTTCATTCATCAGATTGTAAAACCGGCAGTAGTATGACTCTATTGATTCTCCTTTGTGAGGTGAATTTTCCAAACTCCCAAAATAAGTTTGTCTTGACATCTTGAATGTTGAGGGATTCACCTTGTTGTAGCCTTTCAACAGCTTCCCACATTTCATGAGTTGTATTGCACGCATCAACAGTGGAGTATATTTCATCTCCAATTCCAGTCAATATCATATGAATCGCTTCCTTTTCTGATTCAAAATGAGCTTTGTTTGCAGGAGACATGTTCAAGATTGTCTCAACTGTTGTGTGTTCAGGAACTGCTAGAGAATTTTTTGTTGCAGGCACATCTTGTATTACGACAGTAGAAGGAATGTAAGGATCTTGGAGAATGCATTTCCTTAAGGCATCACCATTTGTTTTTGTATCAATGTACCGTAAGAAACGTGATCGTCATTATGCATATCTGCCCGTTGCAAGCATTGGTGGACGATCCCTTGAGCCAGCTGCCATGATGTTGTTATGCATTTGACTGTCAGTTGTGGAAGTTGTGATTGGAGTAGTCATGATGAATGATTTGTTAAATTATGAAGTGAAAATGATTTGTAGGATCTTAAGATGATAAAGTTGTGTTGTGGTTTTGACAAACTCGGTAACAAATTCGGTAAAGCAAATCCGGTAACAAATGTTGTAAGATATCGGATAGAGCAAACTCTGAAGAGTTCTCGGACAAGTCTAGGATCAAACTCGGAGCAATTTGTCGGATAAGTCAAATATCGATCTCGAATGAAATTCTCGGGCAAATAAAAAAACGATGAACTTTCTCGGACAAATCAATGCTCGGGCAAATCAATTCTCGGTAGCAAATTCTCGGACAAATCTTTGTGGCAAATTCGATCAAAGTTACAAATGGAAATTTTTTTAACAATTTGCCTATTACAAAAATTCGATAATAATTTTCCTTACACAAAACTCGATAAAACCGAAGATTTTTGTATCTATTACAACTTTTATGCTAAATTCCGAGAATTCAATTGAATCCTAGAACACACTTTTTGATAAAACCAAAAACGTGTGCACTATTACAACTCGATTGTCCTATAACAAAGTTCTATTAAAATACTACAAATTTGATGAGGAACAAAATAATACAAAAAAATGCCACAACCAAGAGTCGAACACAGGACCTCCACGTTCACAACGAAACACTCCTTTTACCAACTGAGCTAAGTGAACCTTTGTGTTATTTCTTCCCAAACTCGGTATATAAGACAAATTCAGAATAATCACAAATTCGATATTTAAAAAATAACACAGAAATGTCACTCGCGAGAATCGAACACAAGACCTTCCGTATCAACTCTTAACACAACACACAAACCAACTGAGCTAGAGGTGTATTTGTATTATAAATGCCCAAACTCGATATATATGACAGATTCGGAATATAAAAAAATAAGACAATTGACACTTTGCTAGAATTGAACCAATGACCTCTCTAATAAAATCTTAACACAACCACATAAACCAACTGTGCTTGGGTCTGTTTTGATTATCAATTTTGAAATTCAAAATATATACACAAATTCGATGTACTCTTTTTTTTATTAAAATCAAATTCGGTAGTACTATATTGCGTTAGTTTTTTTTTTCAAAATCGAAACAACATTTTTTCTATCCGAAAGTCATAAAAACCAAAAAAAGTACTAACAAATGTAAACACGTGATCTTGATACTTTCTAATCCTTAGACAAGATAAAAACTTGAATACGAAAGGATAAGATTATAAAACAAAAAATCACTTTTAAATGTAAAAAAAATTCGAACAAAAAAAAAATGTAAAAAAACACGAACCAAAACTAAATCACCCCCGTGGCGATTGATACCAAATGTGGGAACCCAATAATCACCTTCACTTCATACTTGAACAAGAAAAATAGAAAGGAGAAATGATAAGAGTTTTAGAGAGAGAAACAAGAGAGAGAAAGTAGAGAGAAAATAAGAGATGATTGATTAAACTTGTGAAAAATACAAATGAGACCAACACCATCTCCATCCTTAGAGAGGGGTATTTATAGTTAAAACCAAGAGGCATTCATGCCTTGGTATTTCTATGGGCCGGGCTCGGGATTACTTAGGCTTTCGCCCAATACACGTGACCGATTAGATTTCAAAAAGAGCCTGTTTAATCGTCTAACAATAATGTTGTGCGCAAAGTTAAGCAAGTTTGGAAACCTAAGTAAGTTAGGCAAGTGTGGAAAGCCACAGGAAAAGTTCTTACCAGTGTTGGTCATCAATGGAGACCCACGGGAAGAATAATCACTTTAGGAGAACAGTGCCCTTTAACTAGGCTCAATACACCCAAAGTAGTATCTACTAAGCAAACCGAGAATCAGGCCATACTTGTGCAACCAACAAACACCAACCCAAAATTTAGGATCACAACTTTCCAACTCTCCACTGTTTGTTTTCAATTGCAGGCATAAATACGGCATTTGGTATTTGGACTTCAGGCTGTTCAAAACTTATGAAGGAGGATCGCTCACGGCTTAGGAATTTCATAAAAAAGTTCATCGGGACAGTTAGATTCGGGAATGATCACTTTGGTGCTATCATGGGTTATGGAGATTATGTAATTGGTGACAATGTGATCTCCAGGGTATACTATATGGAAGGACTAGGACACAATCTCTTTTCTGTCAGACAATTTTGTGATTTTGATGTAGAAGTTGCATTCAGGAAGCATTCTTATTATGTTCGAGATACCGATGGTGTTGAATTAATTAAAGGATCTTGTGGTTCTAATTTGTACATATCTCAGTTGAAGACATGATGAAGTTCCCCAATGGTGCTTACTTCAAAGCCTCTAGAACAATCATGGTTGTGGCATTGTCGTTTTAACCACTTGAACTTCGGTACCATCAATGAACTTGCAAGAAAGGACTTAGTCAGAGGTTAACCTAGATTAAAGTTTGAGAAAGATCATTTTGCTTGCCATGTCACATAGGAAAAGAGCAAAAGCCTACCATAAACTAAAAATCTGAACACCAACGTGGAAGTTCTTAATACCCTTCATATGGATCTATGTGGACGATGCAAGTGCAAATGATTAATGGGCCGAACATAATCTTAGTCTCATGGATGGTTACTTATGTTACTTGGTTAAGTTTTTGAGAATGAAAGATGGAAACCCCAGAGGGTCGTCATCAAATTTATGAAGCAAATATAAGTCGTCTCAACAAAACTGTTAGATACATCCGTACCGATAATGGTACAGAATTTGTCAATAAGGATTTGACTGAATATTATGAACGTGTTGACATTTTTCACCTAAAGACAGTTCTAAGGACTCCACAGCAGAATGACGTTGTCGAAACGAAGGACCTGTGCGTAAGTGGGAAAACTATACTCTTGTCGAGGTGACCAAGACAATGCGATATTTTCCTAAGGCCCAATGTTTCTGTGGGCCAGAAACTGGTTGTTACTGCTTGTTACACCCAAAACCGATCCTTTATTCACACTCGCCATATCAAAACCCCATATGAGTTGGTTCATTATAAGAAGCCTGATCTTACCTTTTTCAGAGTCTTTAGTGCTCTTTGTTACCCTACAAATGACAGCGAAGATCTTGGAAAATTACAACCAATAGCTGATATTGGAATATTCGTTGGTTATGCACCAAGCCAGAAAGGTTATAGAATCTACAACAAAAGAACCCGACGAATCATGGAAACTATTCACGTTCAATTCGATGAGCTGACTGAGCAAATGGCTCATGTGCAACTCAGTACAGGACCCGCTCCTTCGTTTCTGACGCCTGGACAGATAAGTTCAAGGCTCGTACCAAATCTGGTTCCTGCAGCACCTTATGTACCCCCCACAAATAAAAAACTGGAGATTTTATTCCAACCAATGTTCGATGAATACCTTGAACCTCCTCGTGTTGAAAGACCGGTTTCTCCTGCTCCAGCAGTTCCAGGTTCTAGCCTATTTCAGTCGGTACACTTATTTACTTCACCATTGATCAAGATGCACCTTCTCCAAGTCATTCACCGTCATCTTCGGCATTACAATCTCCAAGTATACATCAAGGCGTTGCAGCTGAATCTACTCTAATGAAAGAAAATCCATTTGCTCCTGTTGACAATGATCTCTTTATAAACATATTTTCTCTGGAACCTACTTCTGCAGCATCATCATCCGGGGATGTTAGTTTAACAGAATCAACCTATGTCACTCAAAACTTCTCATCGCAAACAATGGAGAATGGGATCACCCCGCTAGATAACGTCATGGTAAACCCATCTTGACCGGTAATCCATAGAAAACAACTGCCCATACAATGCTTGTGTGTTGTATAAACTCTATACTGTCAAAAGTCGAACAAAAAACTTCAATCTGCAATAACTGAAGATGTTGGTTTCAAAGCTATGCATAGATGAGATTACGATATGATCGATTTAAGTATGGGAAATTAGTACCTCAACCAGACTGTGTCATCGGATTATAGCTCTTCAGTGGATATACAAAGTAAAAACTCATGAGTACGGCGATGTTCCTAAAAAACAAGGCCGGTTGGTGGCAAGGATAGACAAGTGGAAGATTGGCTTTAAGGAATCCTTTGCACCAGTTGCACGCATCGAGGCTATTAGAATCTTCATCGCCAATGCCGCCAGTAAGAACATGACCATTTATCAAATAGATGTCAAGACATCATTTCTTAATGGCGAATTGAAGGCACTATATGGTTTATAGCAGGCTCCTCGGGCATGGTATGACACTCTATCACGGTTTCTTTTGGACAACAAGTTTTCTAAGGGTGCAGTAGACCCGACTTCATTCACTCGGAAAATAGGCAAACATATTCTTCTTGTTCAAATTTATGTAGATGATATCATATTTACCTCGACCGACCCTAAAGCGTGTGACATTTTTTCCAATGAGATGAGTTCTAAATTCTAATGTTCAATGAGGGGCAAATTTCATTTTTTCTTAAGATTACAAGTTTCAAATCCCGGAGGCATTTTTTTAACAATTAAATTTCTTCTCTGGAAAAATCTTAAAGAAATTTGGGATGGATTCGTGTGACCAGTTGATACACCCGATGGTGGATTGACTTAAACTGGATGAGGACCCCTTAGGGATTTCAGTTGACCAGACTCGATTTTGTAGTATGGTCGGCTCCTTGATGTACCTCAATGCCAGTAGACCCGACCTTGTATTCGCTGTATGCATGTGTGCTAGGTATTAGGCTTCGCCTACCAAAAAGCACCTTGAAGCACTTAAACGGGTCTTTTGGTATCTCAAAGGAACCATTAATTGGGGTCTTTGGTATCCGAAAGACACCATTATGGCACTAAGAAGCGGACCATGCAGGTTGTCAAGACACACAAAGAAGTGCGTTTTAGTTCCTTGCATATAAATTAGTCAGCTGGTCATCAAAGAAACAGAAGAGCACTACGATCTCAACTACAGAGGCTGAATACATTGCCATGTCTGGATGCTGTGCTCAGATACTTTGGATGAGATCACAGCTTACAGACAACGACTTTGCCTTCAATAAGATTCCCATGTATTGTGATAACACAGTGCCATTGCTCTCTGCTGTAATAATGTCCAACACTCCCGATCCAAGCACATTGACATACGACACAATTTTATAAGAGAGCAGGTTGTGAAAGGCGTGATTGAATTGTACTTCGTGCGTCGGATTATAGCTCGCGGATCATTTTTATCCAAAGATTACCATGAGGAGCTCGGTTCGAATTTCTACTCTCGCGACTTGGTATGAAGAGTATGTCTCCGGAAACTCTTAAACGTCTTCAGGAAGGAGAAAAGGAGTAAAGGATGGTCCTCCTATATCCTATGTAAATATGTATATAGCTTAAATCTAAAACGAAAATAACAAACAATTAATGCTAAAAAACCATAAAAATCAGAAAATAGAAAATACCAAAAATAGTTTTTCAAGGCATGTCTTCCGTTTATCGATAACATTTACGGACCTAGAGATGTCATTCAATAATGACACGGGTCTTTAAATGAAGCTTGAACGGAAGTTTAAACTTTTCAAAACATGTCTTTATGGCTTGTAGTTATTTCAGACTGCAACCCGTTTTTCACAATGAGGAAAACATGTCGCCAAAAAGACGGCTGTTCCTAACAACGGGTGATTCAGTTTTCCTGGGCATGGATTACTTTATATCCATACAACTCTGACTTAATGTACGCTTCAATTCATTATTTCTTGATAAAGAAGAGAAGTCTTCTTTTTAACCAACTGATTTTTTGTCTATGATTCTTCAGAAAATTATTTGTGTTACCCACGGTGGAAAAGTGTTGTTTGAAAATTAATCGGACTTGAATTTCTCAAAATTTGACACTCAATCAACGACTACAACTCTTTAAATAGAAAACGGGTCATTGATTGAGGGGGAGAATGTTTTCAAATTTATGACATCTAACGGGAATTTTAATTCATCAAATAATTAATTGATAAAAGGTTTTTTTTATATTTAGCGGGGTTACAATTTGAAGGGGAGTTAAATGTAGTTTAACTCAAAAGGCCAAAATTGTTAATTATTTGTGAGTATAGGGACTTATGTGCAATGTGTTAAATGTTTCCTAGGCGTATGAAACTTGAAGGACCATTTGTGCCATTTCTGAAACTTGTACTAACCTTATTAATACTCTAAACCTGAACGAGAATGTTAGCAAAAGTGTAGGGACCAAATCTGCCAATGTGTGTAACTATTAATAGTATAAGTAGGTTTAATGACTTAAGATTGGTCAAACATTCAACTTTTCTCGTCAAACTTTTCTCTTAAAAACCTACTCTCACAACTCGCTAGCTTGATCTTTGGTTGGTTCATGATTTTTGTGACTTTTAGTGCCAAGATACTATGGCTGACATGAACATTCCTGCGAATAATGCTCCTGCTGAACAAGCTCCTGCCATCGCACCACCGACGAGAACAAATGATCAAAATTTTCCGTTAAACAAATGGGTGCCCATAGGCAAGATTAACCGCGTACTCGATGTACAGAAGTCTCAAAGAAATCCTATCTTCCCGATTGTTGTGGCCTTACTGAAAAACACCAATTTCTTTAGGGCCTTCACATCATCTTCTATGATTCCTGATATCTACATTCAACAATTTTGGGACACCATGTGTTTTAACTCATCTACTAGATTGTACAGCTGTCAGTTGGATGAGCAATGGTTCAATCTTCACAAATATCGTCTCAGAGATGCATTTGATATCACTCCAACCAATGATAACAACCCTTTTGTGGCTCCACCTTTGAGTGATACAGTCATCGAATATGTCAACACTCTGGGATACCCCTGTATGCTCAGGAACATGTCTGCTATGTCTGTTAATGCTCTTTATCAACCATGGAGAGTCGTCCTGTCCATGATCAACATGTGCCTGACCGGTAAAACTGTTGGATATGACAGGCCAAGACATCCTGTGCTTCAGATCCTTTGGGGTATCATTTATCGCTCTAACATTGACTATGCTAAAAGGATTTAGGAAGATTTTGTTCAATCCATACAAACCTTTCTTACTAATATGAAGAATCTAGCTACAGCTTCACGTGGAAAGAAGAACACCTCTCAGCTGCTTATCCCAAGTGTTAGGTTCACCAAACTAATCATCCATCACCTAAAAACCAAGCACAACATACATCCAAGAACTGGTTCACCTCTTCACTACTCACATGATGAAAATGTTCTGAACACCCTTAGGTTTGTTGGAAAGGATGGTAGGGAAATATTTGGTCTACTAATACCTGATACTCTTCTCACTGATGATATTAAAGGAGCACCCTACTACGATGAATACCTGGAGCATGTTTCCAAGTATCAACAACATCTGGATGCAGAACATGGCATGGAAGATGAAGGAGGAGCAACTGAGTCTCCTAAAGCTACCAAGGTTACAAAACCCGCTGGTGACAAGGATCTCCAGCACACTTCCTCTCAACCACCTAAACCAACACCGGCACAAACTGAACCCTCTAAGAAAGAACAAGGTAAAAAGCGTAAACCGGTCAAGGAGACATCTGATGCACCATCCCTCGCCAAAAGAGCTAAAGCGGGTAAGGTGTAACACCCCCATTTTTACAATATAGCAGCGGAAGCTAATCTGGGGTATTACTTCTTGTGATCAACAAATCAGAATCATAGAAAGGACCCAAAAAGAGATGTTTATTCAGAAGATATGTTAATCATTCATTTCAAATAAGAGTTTTACAAAGGCAGTTCAATATCTAAAACATAAAATGTGAATGTTAACAAGTTTTAGCATCTTCTTGTCCATGACACTCCATGCTATAAGTGCTCAATTACATGAGATAACATGCATAAAAGTCAACACAATGGTTGAGTGAAATTCATAGGTTTGATATAAACAGTTTGAATTACACGTAATATTATAATATTTGTATAACATCATTTATTATGAAATGTGATAGTTATGATCTTGAGTCATTGTTTTTATGATACCCAGTTATTTGTACTATTCGAATGTGAATTTTAGTAACAATGTATTATCCGTTATTGCCATGTTGGTCTGATTGGTCTTGTTCATGTCACCAACACATTATCATCCAAAGTTAATTTAACGACTCGAAGAGCTCATAATATCAACATATTAACATCCAAAGTCAATTTAACGACTTGTAGACTATTATCTCTAACATTAATTTCCAAGTCAATTTAACGACTCGAAGTTAAAATTTAATGACTTGTAGGATCTATGATACTAACAGATTAATATCCATAGTCAATTTAATGACTTGAAGTCAAATTTAACGACTTGTAGGATTTATAACTTAGACATTGATTGTAATGATACATCAGATTAGCATATAGTCTGGTAAAACATTTGTATTCGTTATTTATAGTATGTATCCCCCTTGCGGGTTTATGAAAGCATTAAAGAGATTAAAAGTGAGGCTATGAACTCACTAAGTCATTGAAAAACAATCACATTGTTATAAGATAAATGAGTATGTAAAAGAGTTTGTAACAAGCATGTATCCCCCTCGCGGGTTTATAAAACATGTAAATAAGTAAAGGCGAGGTTATGAACTTCACCTGATAGGTAGATGTAATAATTATTCTGAAATGAAAGCTGACGACCTTATCACAATCTTAACCGGGGAAGGTTGATATAGTAAAATGATAGTAAACAGCCACGTCACACAACCTGAGTAGAATATGTCAAGTCTTAGGAAGATTGTACTTTAGAACTTTGGTTTAAGAGTTATGAGTTTGATTGAAGAGTTTGGAATTATTGTATCACCGTTCGGGCCATCATAATTCAGAAGTCATTCAGTAAACGTTTGAGGAGCTAGGGCACTTTAAATCATAAACCCAACAACTCAGTCAGAACGTAATACCAAGATGAAACTCCTTAATATGAAGCTCCCTAGTATTGTGGTACAATATAGCTTCCGGATGATCGGTTTTAAGCGTTTTATTTAATATCTGGAAATGTTAAGCACGAGAAGCGTTAATTAAAGTTATGTCTTGTAAGGTTTTAAACATGATTTTATACTTTTTCAAAATGTTACATTTTAGACCCTGGGGTTTGAAAAATTGCAAATAGGCCCTTGGAGTTTGCATTTTTATGACTTTGGTCCTTCAACTTTGAAAGATATACCAAGTAAACCTTGGACTTTGAAAAGTGACATAATAGACCCCTATAGTTATAACTTTGATAAAATGACATATTCAGCCCCTTTAGTTATAAGTTTTAGAAAGTTACGATATATACCCCTTGCATGGATTATAATTACAAAACATGTCCAAATTGCCATGCAAGCTTATTTTAACATTTCATTAGACATTTATAAGTTATAATAAACTAAAATATGAAGTTTTAACATAACACAAGTTTAATTTAACGATTCGTTAAGCTAGGAAGTAAAACGGGTCAAATTAGGGTTTCAAAACGTAAACGCACGGGTTTTAAGTTCAAATTCCTTCATTAATCAATAAAGTGGTTATTTTAACATTAGTTAAGCATGCTAGGATAGATTATAACAATAGTTTACAAGTTTAGCTCATAGTTTAAGTAAAAACATGAAATTAGGGTTTCGGGTGTACGGTTTTGGATCAAAAAGGTATAACACATAGGTTTTTGAGTTCAAAGCTTTATATTATGATTTTATCAAGATCATATGAACATTATAACGTTATAAAAGCAGATCATAAGCTTAGAGAACCTGGTCTTGAGCTTATGGCTTGGAAACGGGTCAGAATCGGGACTTTCGGCTTCGTACGCCTAGAATAACGATTCTCTCGGCGCTTTTGTTTCATGGTTTCTTAGCTTCCGTTCTGACTTGAGCCTTTCTTAAGATCACTTAGGATCTATTAGAGTAAAGGATTGCTTCTATGTAAGGGTTATAGAGGAGGAAGTGGGGGATGAAGAAATATGAAGTGTTATGGTTGCTATTTATAGGTAAAATGACCCTTAGAGCTCAAGAAACTTGTATGATCTGGTTAGGACACATAGGAGGTCTAGAGGGTGATGAGGAGGGTCTATTAGATGTGTTGGTCAAGCTAGAAACTAGGTTTGTAGAGTTGTTTTTGCGCCATGTGATGTCGCGTGCTAAAACAGAGAAGAAAAAGGAAGATCATGTGCAATTTAAAACTATATAAAGTGAAGATATTTTGAAGAGAGGTGCTTGTAAGCAGCTAGGGAGGTAATGTGCTTGTCATGTGAGGTGCCTAGGATTGCAAAGAAAAATAGTTAAAATGGGTCATTTTGCAAGGGTTTTTGGTATTTTCATGGTTCAAGTTAGGGTTCATAAGGTTCGGGTTGAGTTCTAGCTTGTAATTCATACATTTGATTAGGAGGAAATGATAGTTACTGATCCTAAGGCTTATATAAAGGATTATAATCAAAATTTGAGAGGTGTTTTAAGGTTAAAATGGTAGAAAATGAGTAAACGGGTCAAAAACACAATTAGGGCACAATTAGGATTTCTTCTGGATTTGATTCTGTATAATTTGCAGTATAATGTGAAATGATAATGGATTATGAATTGAGAATAGGTTTTTAATTTATGTTATTATAAACTTATTTAAGAATTGAGTTTAGTTTACAATGGATAAAAACGAAGAATAGAGTTCCATGGTTTAGAAACTAGCTCGTTTTAGGGTTTTAGGGTTTTTGAATTAGGTTTTGAGTATAAAAAGATGTATGAAAGCTTATGAATAAATAATTAGGGTTTACACATTATAAAATGAGTGTAGTATCTTGCTCACAAGTGATGGTGAAGAAATTAGAATGAAACCGAGAGTAAAACTCTATTTTATAGACATGCTTAAAGACTTGTACATGAGCTATTAGAGACTTGTACTTTGACATTGCAGGGGTTTTATATATATCAAAATGAGAATGTTATAATGCATGTAACTTTGCTTTATTACCTTGTACATCATTTTAGATTTAACCTTTCCAATTAGAATAGGGTTTAGAGGTATAGAGATAACAGTTTTATAGCCTCATTTGATATAAAATTGTGAATGGTACATATAGAATAATGTTACTTTGTAATAAATGATATTATGATATTGACTGACATGTTAGATTGTTTCATGACATATATGGAAGACATGATTGTCATAGATAGGTTCGTGAGCTTGTCTACTTAGTTATGACATACTGAGATATTGATAATGCAAGTAATGTAATAAAGCAAAAAATTTCCCCATACAATTGTGATAATAGTAAAATAAGTTTTGCATTTGATGAAAATTCTTGGGTTGTTATACCATGCCAAGTCTTTTTATGTATGATTTCTTTGCAGCATTCCATACCATTAAAAATCATGGTAATATTTTGTTTAAGTGTTTGAAAGATTTGAGAACTTTTACATTTTTGATCCTACGGAGTGGATTCGTCTATCCATTTTTCTAACAAAGTTGTTTGTTTATTAAAATTCTATTTTGAGTATGCATTCTTAACAGGTGTATGATTCATTTTTGACCTTTCTGAAAAATATTTTTATTCAGCAGACTTTTCACGTTGTGGGACGAACAAATCATAAA
The DNA here is from genome assembly GCA_026074375.1 of Tanacetum coccineum. NCBI lineage: Eukaryota > Viridiplantae > Streptophyta > Magnoliopsida > Asterales > Asteraceae > Tanacetum > Tanacetum coccineum. The sequence continues at coordinate 18,722 of BQNB010043348.1, forward strand.
GACTGTTTTAGTTTTTGTAATCAAAAGGTTTGATTAAATCACTTAATTTTGATTGACTTTCTTAGGCAAGACGAATCGTTTCGTCATATTTAGGAGCTAACATTAAAGCAATATTATCATTATAACAACTATATCATACAGACGAGGATTCATAATTTTGGCTTTCTGGAGGTACTCAGGTTTAACAAAACTCGTTTTACAATTACGATTAAGCATATTCATTGTTTGAACTGATTGACCGGTTTTTTAAACAATATCATCCAAAACTTTGATTTTGTTTTCCAAAGTAATGACTTTTTCAAGTTCTTTGTATTCACAAGTTTTGTAAAACTTCTTTTGAGCCTCTTTTTGTTGTGACATTATGGAGATGGTTTCTTGATGTGCAATATGCTCTTTTTTCATTTCTGAAATCGTTTGATTTAAATCATTTATCTTTCAAGTATATTCATTAAATGACTTTTCAGAAGACATTTTGTGTGAAATTAATTCCCCTCTAGCTTTTGCACATTCAATTTCCACTTTTGACGCATAATTCACATCATGATACCTATCAAGTTTAACTTGGAACTTTTTAAGGTCTTTGAACATCGATTGATTATTTCATTTTTCAGTTTATCAACTAAAGTCTGGTTTAATGATTCCAGAAGTTTATTAGGGTTTTTGCTGTCATCAATTTCACATTTTAGCTTCTCAATTAAAGAAGCAAGCAAATCACGTTCCTAGCAAGATCATTATCATCCTAGTCAGCCTTTTCTCCATTAGTACTCATAACCAATGAATCAGTAGTGATATTGGTGTCACCTTGTTCACTCAGATATGTGTCATTAACAGATTGAGCTTCCTCAATATGTTTTGTTTCCATGGCAAACATATTAAAGTCTTCGTTGGTTACCAGTTCCAATGAGTCAGTGTCGTAAGTGGGTCTAATGTCTGCATCATCGGCTGTTGTATCATTCCCAGACGTGCTACTTGAAATCCCTAACTTACAAAAAAAACCCTAATAGAAGAAACTCTCTCTACATGGTGATTTTGGCCGCCATTTCACCACACTCCGATCAACCTAAATCTTCCTTTTTTAGTCATTTGTTATTATAATGTTCTATTAAGAGATTATTTAACTAAAGTTTTGTTTAAGGATCTGATGTTATTTTGGTGTTTGGTTGCTGTTTTCATCAAAAAACGCATTATAAAAACCCTACCATCTATTCCAATCATAATCCTATCCAAATCTAATCTTTGGGCCTTGAATTGACGTGATCTTGCTTATTAATTCTTGTTTTAACACAACATACATTCCTTTTTTGGTTTGCTGATTGGTTTTAATTTGGGGTAACGTTTTTTGGTTTCCTTTTTAGGGTTCAAATCGTTTCCCTTAATTCAGCCTAATTTTTAAACCTTGATTTGATTGCTTGCTTGTTTTTTCATTGATTATTTGCATCATCTCCGTCCTTTTTAGGTTTTGATTGTTTTTTGTTAGGGTTGCGTTTTGATTATTTGCTAGAGTTATTCTACTAATTTCCATCAATGGACGTGGATTAGAGCGTGGGTTTTTCTTGCTTTTTGTTTTGTTAATTACTGTTGCTAATCGTGACTTGCTGGGATTTGCTTTGGGGCTGTTCGTGTGGCTTGATTGTGGGTTGTGGGTGTGAGAGATATGGATGATTTGAAGAAGTTGAAATCATTAAAGGCAACCGACAATAAACCTGATCCTAGGGTTTATGTGGTCGATGGTAAACCTTTGAAGTCTATCTTGAAGAAACCAAAGCAACATGGGATTAATTTTGAGGATGGTACCACAAAGGAGGATGCTATAAATACTAAAAATAAGGAGGTTTCTCCCTCAAGGATTTTAGTTGCTCCTGAGGTTTCTGTTCGCGAATTTGATATTACATTATCATCTAACTATGATGAAAGTACCATGGTAGCAGCCATCGAGGATGCTAATGGTGGTAATTCTAATCATGATGATGAGGGTGATGATAAGCATGAATGATAAGCATGGGAAGCATGGAAGCCCTTATAATATGGGTAACAAGTCCCATGCCGATCTCTTTAATGATGGTAAGAAGGATGCTACGGCTGGACAAGAGGTTTGATTAAACAAAACACCTTTCCAACATTTGAAGTCCATTTAAATAGAATTTTAAGCCCTTCTAGTATTGCTGATGTGGGGGGATCAGATGATAATGATGTAGAAGTAAATGTGTCAAAAATGAATGTACCAAAAAAGCTTAACTCCAGGTCTCTTGTCAACGATGATAAAGTTGACAACTCGAACATTTTACTTCCATGGGCTGATATTGACAAGTTAAAATAAGTTTTGTCGAACTCGCTTGATGGGTAACAGATTCATTGGTTAAATATGCAATTCCAACTTGTTCAAAATTATGTAACCAATACGTGGAGAAAATTTGGGTTTGAAAAAGTAATGAAGAATGATGATGGCATTTTTCTATTTAAGTTTGCGAATAGCACGGGAATGGAACAAGTTCTGGATCGGGGTCCTTAGTTGATTCGTAATACTCCATTATTCTTAATAAATGGACCCTGAGTTTCCCTTGAAGAAAGATGTGGTGACTAAAGTCCATATTTAGGTTAAGTTACATAAAGTTCCTCTTATTGCTACTCAAAGGATGGCCTTAGTCTTATTGCTATCAAATTGGTAAACCTTTAATGTTAGATGCATATACGAGCTCTATGTGTGGTGAAGCATGGGGACGTATTAATTTTGCTCGTGCTCTTATTGAGGTTAGCTCGGATTCAGATTTGAAGAAAGAGGTAACTATGGCTGTTCCAAATAAAGATGAAACGGATTATACGAGGGAAGTCATTTGTGTGAAATATGAATGGCAACCTCCAAGGTGTGCTGCTTGTAAAAATTTTGGTCACTCGTCTGATAGGTGCCCAAAGATTATTAGAGAACCTGTCACTCCTGTTTCTATGGATATAAATAGTGATGGGTTTAAGGAAGTTCAAAGGAAGAAAATTAAAGATAAGAAGGCTGATTTGCATCCTATGTCAACAAATGATGACATTTGGCTTAATATGCCAAATCCTTACCTTTATTGGCAAAAAATGGTACTGTACGGAAAGGGGCTGCTATGGATTCTATTAATCTAAACAAGGTAAAAGGACCTTCTACTTCAAACTCTTTGATGTTTTAAATACTATGGATGTAGAGGATGAAAGCGGAACACCTAGCTCCAGGGGTAATCAAGAGAAAGAACGTGAGGAGAGGATTAAGGAACTTGACGAGTTCGATGAGAGATTGTTGATGAATATATTTTTCCTGAAGGTGGATAAATTGACATCCGCTGAAGGTTGATTAGGAAATAAGTTTGTTCTTGGTTTGTTTCCCATAAGCATTTATTTCTTATGATGTGGGTTTGGTTGTGTTTCGCATATATTGCTTGTTATTTGTAACACTAGCAATTTTTGGATTTTTTAAATGACTATTAATTAACACGTATTTAATCAAAAACGATTTATTTAAACTCGAATACTTAAATAAGTTCAATTTATTTTGACGGATAAAGTTTATCTGTGATACACAAATAAATAACAAACATTTTAAATGAGTTTATAAAACGCATAAATAATAGTCGAGTGAATACTCAATTTCATGGGAAAAATCATTTCGAACGCAACGGCGCAATTTTCGTGTTTTGAATCATCCATTAACTAGCCCAAACGAGTCCCGAACCATTATTTACCAAAAGTTACGTTTTCAGTCCCTGTAATAATATTTACACCATTAGCCCCTCAAGTATTATACACTAGCTATATTTTTTTTCATACTTTGAATATATATAAGAAAACCATTTAGGTTAACTCATTTTAACCTAGCCTCCCTCATTCTCCTCTTGTTTTCTGGCTAAATATACGGCGCCTCTTCTGGCCACTTCCGGCCACCAAATGCCGCCGCCCACACCATCACCACCTCCATCCCCCATACGTTGGCGCACCCCACCTCTCACAATCTCATCACCAACAATCAACCATCACCTCGTTACATCTCAATTGCCACCTCCCCAATCACCAACCCCGATGCACGCCACCAGATCTCCACCCCGCCATCCACCAAAAAGGGCGCGTTTGGTTTTCATTCGTGCCACTGAAAGGGTGCGTTTGATTTTCTTAGCCACCAAAAGGGTGCGTTTGGTTGTTCTTAACACCCAAAAGGGTGCGTTGATTTAGCAGGAGGCACCAACAAGGTGCGTTTGATATTAAACCACCACAAGGGTGCGTCTTGGTATTAAACCACCATAAGGGTGCGTTTGGTTCTGTCATTAACCGTGAGTAGGGTGCGTTTGGATCTGGGGTGCGTTTGGCAGCCACCACACCATAAGGGTGTGTTTGTTTATGTGGTTAACACAAACATAGGTGCTTTTGTCTTTGATTTTACACCAATGGTGAGTTTGGTTATTAAAACGCACCATTGGGTGCGTTTGGACATGGGTTTAGCACCAATGGTGCGTTTGGCTGTGTAGAAACACCGAAAGGGTGCGTTTGGTTGTGCATAAATGCGATAGGGTGCTTTGGTTTAACAGAAAAACCATAAGGGTGTGCGTTTGGGTTAACAGGAAAACCGTAAGGGTGTGTTTGGGTGAGCAGAAAAACCATAGGGAGCGTTTGGTTAACTGTTTAACAGCAAGGGGTGTGTTTGGGTGAGCAAAAAACTGTAGGGGTGTGTTTGGGTGAGCAGAAACACCACGAGGGTGTGTTTGGTTTGATGCGAAACAACCTTTAAGGTGTGTTTGATTTATAAAAATCGCCTAATAAATATATTGCAAGTTTTGGTAAAATATAAAAACCGGATCTAAATGGTGGTGTTAATGGCAAAATAAAATGTGTTATTGATTGATTTTCGTGGGTGTTTTTGGTTTGTGTAAACAACCATTAGGGTGTGTTTATGTTTTGCTTAGTTTTATTATTTGAATGTCTCGTCTAACATAAATTGAAACACATGTATTTTGCAACACGGATTGATTGAAAATAGGAAAACATTGAGTTTTGTAAAAATGGGAAACGTTGTATAAATGAATAGGTCATGCCAAAATTTCTATAGATTTCTATACTTTTACAAATGGGACAACTATTTTAGCCACAACCCGTCGAGGAAACACTACCAAATTTATAAAGAATAATGTTATATTTTTATAATTGTCAGCTAGAAGAATAACCATCATAACTGTTGTAAAAGCTTTTACAAACATCGTTAAACATAATTTGCAACCTTAAGCGAACATTTAACAACTATGCCAAGAACTGTTTTATTAATTAAGTGGGGGATTTCCGAAAATGAGTCAACTATTTGGTTTAATTATTTTACTCACAACTTTACAATACTTGCAAAGTATTATTAAACATCATAATAACTTTGGATTGTTTTTCTTTGTTAAATATTCACGGTATGAGTTAAAATTGTTTATTTTTCATATCTAATATATACGAATATATTACATCCTATTGCGTTACTTTTTGATTTATTTTTATTTATCCAATCCACCAAACCATACAACTTGAAATCTAAAACATTTATCGCACGTATAAGTCCTCGTTGAATCAACATCCATCGGAAACCCAAAAACATAATCCTACAGCTCGAAGGTCATAGCCGTTAAGAAGAACGCAACCTTCTTGATCGATTTCGTTCTCTTTCATTTTGTGTTGTTGCTTAATATGGTCATATCACTTCTGGCCGATTGTTCACAACTTCGAGTGTTGTTAATAAAGCCACCTATTGTTTTACTTGTTTATACATATATTTTTGGGGTGAGGAACAAGCATGTTGCAAATGCATTAACATATGTTGATTACAAATTGGTTTACTACTCTTTACATAGCTCAGCTTAGGGGATACATTACTTGACTTCATTTTTAGTCACAAATACACACTTTACTTTTGAAATGATTACGGATTAGCTTAAGCGGATTGAACTGATAACTACAAGTAAATGCCCGGGTGTTCTTGGAGGGACACTTGCGAGGGGTACATATTCATTACTATCCGGGTGTTCTTAAGGAGAAGACCACCTGAGATGATACATATTGTTGTTTCATTACCTTCCCGGAGAGGTCATGGAGGGGACACCTACGATGGTACAATAGTGCAATCGGTTTCATAAACTTAGAGTAATCGTAATCACTCATTGGGCAATACATACTTGAAACATTTCGTGATTGTTTTAATTATCATACATACTTTGAACACCTGCTGTCCAACTTTCATACGTACAATTTTGTGACTATTATAAGGGTTGAAATGGTCATACACACTTTAGGCAAATCTTGTGCAAACTTTTATACTTACACAAACCTATGAACACACAACTTATGTTGACCCTTTTAAGCATTTATTCTCATTGAAATTAGATGCTTGGCTTACCTGATGTTCATTGGAGTCTAAATTGACAAGATTTCATTCATGGATTTCTACTTACATACAAATGATCAAATCTCGTTGTATTGCTTTCAAGCTTTTCATTGTGATGCAATTATGGGACAAATGTTATATCAATTTCAAGAAAATCAACGAGATTACTTTTCAAACGAACACTTTTAGAGGTTGTTCTCTTGTATCTTGTTCTGTTGATATATGAAAGTAACTGCCTCGGAACATATTTCCGATGCGACACATTTTTGGGGGTGTTACAAATTGGTATCAGAGCACTGGTTATGAGAACTAGGTTGCATACGTTACCTAGACTATAACCGTTTTCACAAACATTGCATCACATCAAACATTTTCCAAGTGCATACACACTACTTGCTTACTTGTTTACATTACTTGTTACATTAAGTGCTTACATGACGTACATATAGATAATATATATGCTTGCATCCCTGATCATGCTTATAAAATATATAATATATAATACTATGGAAAATTACCAATTTACCCTTGAGGACAAAGGTAAAGAGGAAACTCTTCACAAATATATAAATAAAATATAAAATGTAAGATAACCTGGGAAGTTTGAATTCCCCGGTCGTTTTTCCCGAACGATTTATGAAATTGAAACCGCGTGTTGTTGTTGGATATAAGAAAACAATTAAAACGTAAAAATAAAAAATAAAAAAAATTAACAATGTATTTGAATGGGAAACAATAGGTGGATTTGATTATCTATTTCTATAACAATTAAAATAAGCAAATGAAAACAATTAAGCACGAAAACAAATAACGGGAACGAAGAAAACACGACAAATAAGCAACTATGCTTTATTTTAAGCCTATGAATGCAAATTTAAAATCTAAACCTAAATTAAGACAAAGAAAAATTTTAAGATAAAGAAAATTATTTTTTATTATTTTTGAAATTTTTTATGAATTAAAAGCTAATTTAATGATTAAAAATTTTAAAAAATGATTTTAAACAAATTATAAAGGAAAATGTGCAGATTATAAAAAAACAGCTTAAATAAGCATAGCAGTACTAACTTGAGAGTTAGTACTGCTAGCTTTAAAATATATAAAATCAAGCTTAAATAAGCCTAGCAGTACTAACTTAAAATTATTAGCTAAACTACTAGCTTTAGACTTAAAGCTGCTAAACTTTTAAAACTAAATAAGCTAAAAGCTAAGAACAAAAAGCACTTCTAAGACTGAAATTATCCTAAAAAGCTTTTAGAGAATACTAATAACCTACAATCTTCTAAAATCCTCAAACATAATGTTTAGTAACTGCTAAGCTTAACTTTGAAACTGAAAAGACAAAAGGCAATGTTGCAGCTTAAGTTTAGATGACAAAATAAGCTAGAATTTTAAAATTAATTGAAATATGACCTAAAAGCTATTTATAATCTGAAAATCAAAGACTAAAACATATTTAATCCTACTTAAAATGAACCAAAAAATGTTGTTTTAACAAAATTGACTGTTGATTATGCAGTTTACACTTTGAACATAAACTTTTAAAACCTTTAGTGCAGACCTTAGAAACCATTTTTAACACTCAATTAACCCCATCCTAAGAATAATTCAAGCAATGACTAATCATAAAAATGATTTACACTAGAAATGCAAAAGAGACTTAACAGTTTTGGACTTATATTATTCTAACTAATGAAATCTCAATTTACTCTAACCTAACTTATGAAAACAGCTTAAACACACTTAGATGAGAAACTAAAAACAATATCCTAAGACCAAATGGCTTCCAGCAGTACTAACCTATGGTTAGTACTGCTATGCCAAACACCCCTTTAACAATACTCATGTTCATATTAGCTTATGAAGATGAAATTTAAGAGCTTAAATTCTGAATACCAGATTATAATTAGATTAAAACAACCTTAATAAGCATGAAACTATAAGTAAATAAACCAGAAACAATAAGCTATAAGCTAAGCTAATATATTTGGATTTTTATGGATTTTAAGGACAAATTATGAAAAACTAAGATCTAAACTACAAAAGCTAAAAACAGATGCTCAAACATTATTAATAAGCTCAATTAAACAGTAATAAGCACAAATAAGCTAGAGTTAAGCAGAAAATAAGCAAATGCAACTTATTAATATTAAGATACTTGAATTTTAAAAGAGAACTTACAGAAACCTTAGCTAAACAAAGGCAATAGTGCTCAAGAGAGCTTATCTACTAGCTCTAGCTTATCCTTATTGATAAGCTAGTAAAGTCCTTGGAAGCTCATCCATGGCTAGCTTCCCTTTCCTAAGCTTCTTTTTCCAATAATCCAAGGTGATTAAGCTGATTAATAAGATATTAAGTGAATTAAGGACTGAATTAAACTCAATCACAAGCTTATAGACTTGTGAGAGCTTATAAGTAGCTTACGAAATAGTAACAGCTTATGAGTAGAAAACAACTTATGAAAAACTGAAATAAGGATTTGATTAAAACTCAAATTGGATTACAATGCCTTAAAAATTGAAAGTTACAAATTACTAAAAGGTAAAATTGCATTTTAAGATAAAATTGCATAAGCTACAACTAAATTAAGCTAAAAATTCTAAAAGCTAAAACTAGATACGAAAAGATGGTCCCGTGTGTGTGAGGATGAAGGGCTATTTATAGCCATCTTCTGAAGCTTCTAAGGACCAGATTGTCCGCCTTCTTAATCATCTTGCCCTTCAATCAGTTTTCCTCAGTATTGGATGCTCACAAGGGATCTAGACCCTTGATTAGATTTTTAGCACACGGATTGCCAGCATGGCAATCCGTGATGTGAATACCTTTTGTGTTACTTCTGTGAGTACCTTAAGTACAAATCCCAACATTCCCTTGTGCTTCCTTATCATCCAACGTGGCATTCCTTGTTGGGGATAGACCAATAGGGCGCGTTTGATGATGTATTACTCTGCCCATGTGTACTTTGTCCCATGAATTGTCTTTTCTGTCCCTCAATTGACGTTTGCCCTTTGTTTTTACCTTCGTGGTTAAAGGAAGGAGACGGGTGAACAGTGGTAAAACCACTTTTCCTGCTCGATTTTAACTGAAGGGGGTACGTTTGTATAAGTGTTGACCTGGGCTTATTTTTCTTTGACTTGGGTTTGGGCCAGGGTTGTGGAGTTTGGATTTGTTATAAAAAGGTAACAATTGTTAACTTTTAAAAGTTAACGACCGTTAGGACTTTAAGGGTTATTTTTGCAATTTGGAAATTTATGAAGGACTGTTTGGTAACTTTGGAATTTTTGTCTTGTTGTGACAAAGGTTGACTGAGGTTTGACTTTTTGACTTTGATAGCTTCCTCCCGGCTTTTTGTGTGCTCTTCCGTTCTTGTGTTCGTGTTTGCCCGGTTTTATCCGTTTTCTTGTGGTTTTTGCTTTATCCGTACCTGCACATACAAAACACAAAAACAAGCATATCTTTGCCATTTTTATTATGTTTTTGGTCTTTATTGGGTTTATTTTGATATAAAATGGATATGTGTTTTCACACATATCAAAATTTCCCCCAAATCAAACGATTGCGTAGTCCCTCACGCAAATTACATGTCGTAATAACAAATACCTCGAAACTTCCCCAAACTAAACCTTTGAAAAGTAGCAAAGATTTTTGTTGAGAGAGCTAAGAAATCACAAGTTATAAAACACCCCTATTTCCCATTTTCTAAAACCTCTTTTTCATATATTTTTTTAATATTATTTTGACTTTCGTTATTTTCATAACTATTAGGGATCATAGAACAAGATGCATTTTGAATCCGAGAATGCCCCAAAAAGGATAGATTCATCGTTCTCGACTTTTCACTTATCCAAACCAAGCTTAAAATAAAATCATAGCTAAATATCAGTAAAGATGCTAACACTACTCATATTTGCAACTTGTGAACTTTTTACTCCCGACATTTATTATATCTTAAGTGAGTGTGCTATCTTGAATTTCAACCATGAATCAACTTTTTGCAACATACTATGCTTTACGTTCCACCTTAGAATAATGAGTTTAAAGGCGAGATCATCCCATGTAGCGACTTTCGTCTCGGCACATCCCAACCTTGCGGCTAAGTGACCAGGCTTTTGACACCCCACAGAGACTAGTATCGGGACTCACGGACCTTAGGTTTCAAAAACTCTCAGGTTTCCCAAAAATTCATATAAAATAGAGTAGTCAAAGTGCAAAAGCATATTTGAATTTAACAAAAAGAAATCAATTTATTAATTTACACTTAATTATCTAGACATTTATGCAATTGTAACCCTCGACCTTTTAGAAGGCTGCAACATCGGTTGTGAGCCGGCAAGATGCAGCAAACTTTTATCAGTCTCGGATCTTTATTCTAACTATGGGCTTTCTTTAGAAGACTACCACATCGGTTGTGAGCCGGCAAGAGGTAGTAAACTTTTATCAACCCACAGCTTTTATTATTATATTTATTTTTTATCATTTTATCATTTTTTATATTTTATCATTCATTTTTTTTATATTATTTATTTATAGAAGACTTCTTTTTGAAAAATTCAAGTATAAATTTGAACTAAGACTATAATTTTTGCTATATATTACATAAAAATTTGTTGATTTAAGTTTAATCTCCAAAAACAGCACGTATATTAATCCGGTTAAGAGCTTATGGGAGAAAAAGCAACAAGTTACATACATGAGCTCTTAAGATTTCCAAATAATCTTTGTTTAGCATCCTACTCATACTTAACTCTATTATTTTTCGTTCTTCGCGAATTAGAGAATGCTTAGCCTAAAAGTTAAGGAACAAGCTAGAGCTCAACACGCTCGATCGAGTCAAAATTTACACTTATTCTTACCCAGCACGAAAGTCAAAATTGTGACAAAAACACTTATTTTATTTTTTTTATTTTTCTACAAATAAAACTTAAAAATTTAAAATTTTTGAAATTTTTGCTATTTTTACGGGAAAACGAGGTACGTGAGAACAAAACAATAAGTAGGTAATATCAAATCATGAGATGTCCCTCCCCCAAACTAAAATCAAACATTTGTCCTCAATGTTTAATTAGGCGGGTCTCATCTCGTACGTAAAGCTATAGCCTTTTTATTAATTTTATCAAATAGACGTTAATCGATAAGATAAAAGGATATCGGATTTCCCCAAACTAATTGCAAACAAGGGATAGGAAGCTCGAGTGAACCGGGATACAACACCGAACACGAGAGGCCTCAAAAATTGTTGGTTCAATCCTACAAAAATCATAACAAACAACAAACACAAAGAACGGACGAGGCTAGCCTCTACACATCACAACACATTATTATTAGAAAATAGAAAGAAGAAATAAAAGGATAAGCATGGGGTAAACTCCCACGAAGCGGCTTGTTTTTGTTCATCGAGTCGCAAGCTCGACTCGATCCCTGAATTCATTCGTCCTTAGGGAGAGCAAATGGAACTGGCTTAAGAGAAAAATGAAAAGTAGAGATGCCAGGATCAAAAACGAGGTCCTCACTCCCGAAGGAGAGAAATGAAGAAAGAAAGAGAATGAAGGTCAAATCTGAAACAAGGGTGGGAAGGGTGGGTAAAATATCGGCCATAAAATCATGAGGTTTAGAAACACCCTTAAACACTTTGGTTATCAAAATACCCGCTTCGGGTTCAAGACATTTCTCAACATCCGGTGGTTCCGGTGGAGGACGAGGAATTGACGGATCATCTTGATGGTCAAGGTTAGGTAACTCATTATCTTCATCTTCGGAATCATCATTCTCAACACCTGGTGGAATTAAATCATCTGGAACAAGGAAAATATCGATCTCTTCTTGAACGGGTTCACTATCCTCAACGGGAATAGGAGATACGGGAAGAGACTCGATAATTAAACTTTGATTAGCATGAACATTTTCCTGTGACCGGGAAGTTGAAATCTCACAAAGCACAGTCATAAGACTAAGATATTCCTCAAATTCACGATCATTCCTCGAAGGAAGTGTAATAAGTTCACCGGCGAACTCATGGTGAAGAGGATCACTCCTTGGAGAAAAAGTAATCGAAGATTCATTTTGTTCTGGTTCATGATCGGAAATCACTTCGGGAGCGAGATTATGGGTGGTATCTTCACAAAGCAAACTTTCAAGAAAAAGTACATTTCCTTCTGAGTCGAAATTACCTTCCTCAAAATTCAAAAAAACTTCCATGGCTAGAAAAGCATCGATTTCATCAATATCGTCTTCTGGAGCGAAACTCTCAACCTTATCGGTTAAAGGTGTGTTAAGTAAAACTGGCTCATCGGAATCTAAAACATTGGAGTTCTTGTTTTCAACATCTTCATCCATCTCGTTAAAGAGAGGATTTACGTTGCTAGAGGTGAAGTTATCATCAAATTCGAAAAGAGGGTTTGAATAAACTTGAAAATTTTCTTCATGAACGACTTTTTTAGAAAGAGTGAGTTCATCGGCGAACTCCTCAAGATTATCACTAGTCTTCACCGGAGAAGAACTAGGAGGAAGAGCATCGGAACGAGTAGTGGTACTGCCACTAAATGGCTCATCTTTCAAAAAATCAATGACAGAAATAGCGTGAGCAAATTGCTTATTCTTGCTTTTCTTAGATTTTTCAGCATAAAAGTCGAATTCATCGCTTCCTACTCTTAAAGTTAATTTTTCCTCGTATAGATCAATAAGAGCTTTTGCAGTGCGAAGGAAAGGTCTCCTTAAAATAATAGGTACTCTCGGGTCTGATACAAAATTAACCACAACAAAATCAGCAAGAAAAGTGAAACCATCAACTCTAACTACAACATCCTCGGCTATACCCATTGGGTGAGTAATGGAACGATTGGCAAGCTCGAGTGTCATTCGAGTAGGAGTCAAAGCTCCAAGCCCAAGTTGCTTGTAGATAGAATGAGGCAAAAGATTTATGCTAGCTCCGGAATCGGCTAAAGCATTAGTCCTATCGAGTTCTTGTAAAGCACATAAAATAAGAAATTTTCCAGGATCTTCGAGCTTCTCGGGAACTTTGTTCATGATGATGGCGGAACATTCGGCATTCACGGATGTAATGGCGATCTCCTCGAGTTTCTCTTTGTTCCTTAGTAAACCGCTTAACCATTTGTTGAATTTCGGCATTTCGACGAGAGCATCTTTCAATCCAATCTCTAAACGAAGTTGTTTAAACATCTTCAAAAACCGGCTATGTTGAGCACTTGGTTTATCGTTCTCTCTCACTTTCATCCTCTCGGGATATGGAAGTTTAGGTTGATATGAATTAGGCTCTGGAGAATTTGGTTCTTGAACAGTTTTCTTAGCCTTTGGTTTTGGAATTTCAATGAAAATGGAATCTTGATTCTCCGGAGGTGGGACTTGTGCGGTACTTTCTAAACTTGGTTTTTGCACTTTGTCCATTGACGTCTCCGGGTTTTGTTCGGGTTCCTTTAGAGGAGTAGAAACAACGGGTGTAGGAACAAGAGGAGTCGAAGGTCCTTCACAAGTTTTACCACTTCGTGTGGTGATAGCATTAACATGCTCACGAGGGTTAGTTACGGTTTGACTTGGAAGAGTTCCTGAATTCGAAGATGAAGCGGTGTTGGAAGTTATGAACTTAGAAAGCATTTCCGTTAAATTTGTCATCTGGTTTTGTAAACCTTGGCCTTGATTTTGCATATTCCGTAACACAGCATCATTAGCCTTGACATAATTCTCTTTTCAAAATCGTTTTTCAAACACCTTGAAATTTGTTGAGGAGGAGCTTGATAAACTGGGGTTTGAATCGTTGGAGGTTGGTATGGTGGGGTTTGATAAACGGCTCCTTGATTGTTTTGACGGTTTTGGTTGAAATTGCCTCCACGGTTTTGATTTGAATTGAAATTGTTTCCTTGATATCGGCTTTGGTTTCCTTGGTTGTTTTGAACATTTGGTTGATTAAAACTGGGTGGTCTCATTTGATTTGCCAAATTAGGAGGATTTCTTTGAACAAAGTTGCCAACGGCGGCGGTTTGTTGGAATTGATGAATGTTATCATGAAAAACGGGAAATTCATTCCTTGTTAACGGACAATTGTTGAAATTATGGTTTGAACCACATGTAACACAAACTTCCTCGACTGCTTTGACGGTAGCAGGAGTCGTAACATTCTTTTCACTAATCATCTTTTCTAATCGGCTCATTCGAATATCCATTTTATCTTCAAGAGAAGCGGCGAGTTGTTGAAATTCAAAAGAATTAGAAGGTGTAGAAGTAGAAAGAGGAGCATTCGTACTTGCTCTTGGTTCAATTGCACGACTTCTTGAATAACGAACCTTGGATTTACTCTCAATAATGGCTAAACCATCATGAGGCATCTTATCTAGAAAATTTCCACCCGCGGCGGAATCTAAAGCATCTTGATCATTGGTATTCAAAGAATTGTAGAACGTATCAAGTTGATGTAATTCCGAGAAACCATGATGAGGACATTGACGAAGAAGTCCTTTGAAACGTTCCCATGCTTCGTTGAAAGTTTCATTTGGTTTTTGCAAGAAAGTAGTGATTTCATTTCGAAGGTAAGTTGTTTTCGAAGGTGGAAAGAATTGGTTTATGAATTTCGAGACAAGATCATCCCACGTTAGAATCGATCGAGGTGGTTCTTTATCAAGCCAAGTCCGGGCTTCACCTTCGAGAGAGAAAGGAAAAAAGCAAAAGCTTAATCGTTGTATTTGGAACGTCCGGATGTCTAAACGTAGAAGTAACCTTGTTGAAAAATCGGAGATGATTATGAGGGTCTTGTCTACCCGTAAATTGATTACTTTGAACAAGATTAATCAAAGTTTGTTTGAGTTCAAAATTATTTGCATTTATTAGTGGAACAACAATTGCATCTTCATATCCCTCGATGGGAGCTTGAAGCATTTGAGTCATGGTACGATTGTCGGCCATTGGAAACTCGGGTTCCTTAACAATAACCGGTGTTATTTGTTGTTGTCGACGATTTCGATTACGAGCTTGAGAACGAGTGCGCATGCACTAAAAATAGAGAAAAGAAAAGAAAACAAAAATTACACTATTTTTTTTTTGATTTTTTTTTAACAATCTATTTTAAACGGATACACGGAAGACAACTTAAAACCAAATAATCAACTTACTTCATGGTAGCTCTTAAAAATTGCTTTTTAAGGTGAGCCGTATTTCGTAAGTGACACAAATGACAAGTTTTTGAATCTTTGGTTCGATTTGGGAACTTTTCAAGTTCACCGGAACTTATTTATGATAATACCTCAATTGAAGGTATTATTCGTTGGTGTTCTTTTACCAACTTTGTGTATTTTATTTTTTTTAAGGACAAATTTTTATATTTTTGATATTTTTATATTTTTATATGATAATTATACTAAAAAGAAAAGAAAATATTTTTTTACTTTTTATATTTTATAATTTTTTTAGATTTTTGAAATATTTAACAAAAATGAAACTTTCGAGGACGAAAGGATCTTCAAACCAAAATCAACAAACGTAAACAACGGAATCTTTAACACAAGTCCCCGACAACGGCGCCAAAAACTGATTGCTAGTTTTATATACACAATAAAATATACTATTATATTCCAAAAGAGTAATTAAGAACTTTCCTAAAGTCTCTCTTAAGAAAAGCTCACTCTAAAAGATATATATAATATATAATACGTATATTTAACCGGGAAGAATGATCACCCGGGTCGTTTCCCCAACGACTCGTGAAATTGAAACCTTGCTTTAGCTTGGATTATGATTTGAATGAGAGAAAAGATATTTTTGAGTATCTATAACTACTAAATAAAAGCAACAATTAAAATGAACAATTAAACACTTAAACTAATTAACGAGAGCAAATAAAACGCGACAAATAAGCAAATAAACTAAAATTAACTCCTAAAAATGCAAACTAAATTTCTAAACCTAAATTAGGACAAAAGAAAATTTTAAGAAAAAGAAAAACATTTTTTTTATTATTTTTGAATTTATTATGAATTAAAAACTAATTTAATCTAATTAAATCCTAAAAAAATAGCAACTTAAGTCCTAAAAATTAAGAAGAATGATTTTTAAACTTAGAAAAGTCTAAAATAACATAAAAACTTAGAAAACTATTTTTAACTATTTTTAAAATTAAAATCCTATTTTTAAAATTAAAAATAAAGGCTTAAAAATGAAAATTAAAATCTAAAAGTGTTGAAAATGATTTTTCTGAATGTAAACCTAAAAGTATTTATTCTAATGCTAAAAACTATTTTTTTGTATTTTTCTGAAACTTTTTTCTATTTTTTATAATTTTTCGAAAATTAAAACCTTAGAAAAATGATTAAAATTAATCTACTAAATAGAAAAATATGAAAAATTCAGGGAAAATCCTAAATGCAACAAAGAACAAGTGAAAAATACTAATTACTTACCAGCTTAAAGAATAAACCCTAGAATAAGCTTAATAAGCTACGGCTCATGCTAAAAAAAACGTGTATAATAAAAATATGAAAAGAGAAGTAGACGGATAAGCTATTGTAGCACAAGTGTTAAGTCGTATGTGTTGTGTGCTTGAGGTCTCAGGTTCAAGTCTAGCAAACCCCTATTTTTTGCAATTTTTTTATTTTTAAAATTTAAAAACTGGAACTTATTAAGGACGTTAATCTAAGCACTTTTAATAAAACAACAATAAGCTCAAACTCAAAGATAAGCTCTCTAAGAGCTTATAAAGAAACTGATTACAGAAAGATGCCTTTTAAAGGCTTAAAAACTTAATTTCACTTAATGTAACACCCCCAAAAATCACATACAACGCAGCGGAATACCAAATGGGGTGTTACTTCGTAATACACAGCAATAGATACAAGAGAACGACCTCTAGGTGTCGTTTGAATAATAACATTTGTTAATTCAATAAAAATCTGAATTTAATAATACATTTGTCCCATAATTTGCATCACAATGAAAAGCTTGAATGTAAATAGACACCCAATTGCACATCAAAAATCAAGCATCTAATCACCCACCTGAGAAAAACATGCTTACAAGTGTCAACAATTAAAGTTGTGAGTTCATAGATAAGTTTACATATGAATGGTAATCCACTGTATATCACAGTACTATGTAAAAATCCCAATGATTCAAAAAGAATGCTGCCACTATTTATTCGCCAAAAGTACAATCTAATCCCCTAAAAGATTAATAAAGAATGCATCGACAGATGTAATTCACAAACTGTTCCAATATGTATATGTCGGTGGGCTCCTGTAAGTCCCCAACAATTGATCCGCTCATGTTATAGACGTTCGTTTACACTGGTGGTAGCAATCAACACCGAACGGGGTTGTCAATCCCGGCATCCTAGACTCATAATCACACACGTTTACCAAGTATCCACATCACCCGAACAGGGATCCTCCATCCTGCATTAGATCTATATTCATAACATCGCAGGCTGCCACTCCTCGCCAATTGATGTTACAGTATCATAGACGCTATTGTGTCGTAGACTTGGATATTTTAACCCTTCAATTTGGGCAGCGGATACAAATAAGAGAGTGATATGTATTACTCCCGTACCGGTGTCCCCCTCCAAGAAACATCCCGGCAGTCAATGTAATTGTTCTATCAGTTCACTCAGCCTAAAGCTAATCTGTAATCATATAAATGTCAAAGTATGCATTAGTGACCAAAATGAAAGATCTCAAATAATGTATCCCATACTAGCTAATGCAAATAATTATTAAACCAATTTTGTAAAACTCAATCATGTAACAATGCACTATGTTGTAAACAAACATGTTCTCACCCCAAATAATGTAAAACCAGTAAAACCATGGGCTCTATAAACTCGACCTTGATCAAAATCCCTTAAAAAACAATCATATTGTTATAAAGATAACCGAGTAAAGTCTAAGAGTGATTGTAGACAAGCATGTTATCCCCCTCGCGGGTAATAAAAACCTTCAAAAATTGAAACAGCGAGGCTAATGAAACATCCCATAGATTAAAGACCCACGATCAATATCCAATTAAATCACACTGAATCTGGCCAAAGACCAATAATTATTTCGTTCGATAATAATACACGAATTAAATACTTCAATCATGCCGTACATCTTACCGATAATAAATGTCGAACGTAAATCATACATATTTTTATCTGGTATGCAGTTAATATTACATCTGATGAGAAATCCACTTGCGCGTCTTAAATCTTAACACCTCGAGATATATTTTGAATATATACTATTTTCTGTCCAATCCTAAATTATCCCTCTATTTACTAAAGCCTGATAAGCCTCGCGGTTCGCAAGTAAACTGCCTATTACACAACAACTTACCGAGTTTCCCGAAGCTGAAACGGGCTCGAAAGTGCTCGAATCGTTTAATTAATAGATAATGTCAGATATAACTATATTTAAAAATAACTTATTTCTATTAAAGTGATATTCCGATTTCGATCTTGTTTTCCTCGTTATTTGAACTTAAAAGTTCCCTATTTATATCAAAACAAACCCGTAAAATTAATAATTTTGTTATATTTTGTAAATCAAAATAGAATATATCAAACATCTCGATTCCCGACATCTTATGTATTCGATTTTTGATATTTATTATTCGGTATAAAATGTTGTCAAATGTCCAGTTATGGTCGCAACTTCTCGTCGGACAGATAAATCCAATATCACTTCGTAACATTAAAATCAGTCTCGTTTCAATATTTATATCGTATTTTTACTTAGACCGCGCAATTTTATAAATTTTTTCATCACATAATATATATATCAATAAATGAAAACAATTTAATATAATTTCGAGCGTTAACTTAAACTCACATATAAAATTCGGTGTCAACACACGCAAACGCACTTCACACCCGCTTTTCGCAGCAAACGCACCCCTTGTTGGTTCATATTTTACTTAGACCGCGCAATTTAATATTTTTCATCACATTATATATATATCGATTAAATGAAACAATTTATATATTTTCGCGTTAATTAAACTCACTTTATTTCGGTGACAACACACTCTAACGCGACGCACCCCGGCTGATGGACAGCCAAACGCACCCTTTTGTATTATAGCCCAAACCAACCCTTTTTCCCGGCTGTTTGGCAGCCTACCAAACGCACCCTTGTGGTTGTTAACCCTTAACCCGACCCGACAACCCTTGCCCCGGCTGTCCCGAGCCAAACCCAACACGCCCTTTTGTGTTAATAGTCCCAAACAAACAAACAAACACGCCCTAGAGGGGCTGTTACAAACCAAACGCAGCCTGCTCGGGGGCTGCTGACCCGCCGAAACCAACACCCCTTGGGTGGGCTGACCAAACAGCAAACGCACCCTTGGGTGGGCTGTTTTACCACCGAAAACATCACCCTTTTAGGGGGGGCTGACCCACGACAAATACACCCTTTTTGGGTTGTTAATAACAAGCAAACGCACCCTTGGTGCGGCTTATGAAAACCAAACGCACCCTCGTGCGGTTACACAGCCACTCCGACGCACCCTTGGCGGCTGTTAGCTCAAACCGAACGCACCCTTTTTGGTTAACAAACCACATGCACCCTGCTGCGTGGTTTTATACCAAACCAAACGGACCCTACGCTGGTGAGAGACCATTAACAAAAACAACCACAGCCCGACACCTTGAGGGTGCGGCTGTGGTGATAACAACCAAACTGAACACAACCCTTGTGGTGTTTTCGGCTGCAAACAACCACCCCTACGCTGGTCCAACAGCCCCTATGGCTATTTTAGATAACAAATAAACACCCCTTGTGTTTATAACCAAAACCCAACACAGCCCTCGTGGCTTTCTTGCTGCCACCCAAACCAAACACGTTCTTGGGGTGGGCTGCCACAGAAAACAACACCCCTTGTGGTTTAAAAATCAAAACCAACCCGCCGCACCCTTGATGGTGCGAGTGATGGTTGTATGATGACGATGGTGATGGTTGCGTAAGTGTGGAGGTGGTGGTGTTGGCTGCGGTGGGACAGCAGCCGGAGAGGAGGGGCGAGTGAGGGAGAGTGGTAGTGGGGATCGAGTAGATCCACTCATGGGGATCATCTTTGGTCTTCGCCGGAAAAACCCCGCCGGAAAAGTTTTCCGGCGGCGGCAGCCGGTGGCCGGCGGTGGTGGGGTTCGCCGGAGAAGAAGAGTGGGGAGGGAGAGAGTGATTTTGTGTGTGTGTAATGTGAGTGAAATGAAAAAAAGATGTATAAGTTTGTATATATATAAAAAATGAAATGGAAAGTTATAATAGTTTAGGGGTAAAAAGTGTAACATTTTTATTATACTTTTATAAATATCGGTTCGGGACTCATTTGAGCGACTTAACGACCGATTCAAATCTCGAAACTTGCGCCATTGTTTTTATAATCATTTTTCTGATAAAAATGAGTATTTATTTGATAATATTTCATAAATATTTTATAACATTTTATAAAATATCTGTTATTCAATTTATGAGCCGGTTTCGCTTCGTCCGAAATAAAAATGGATTTCAACTCGAGTAGTCGCGTTTTCAAAAACGCTTTTAATTAAAAATGATGAATAATTTATTTAATATTTTTATTAAATAATTATTGATAACTAAAAACAAATTTAATTGTTTTTGTGTGTCCGCGTTGTATATTGTTCGAATAATGTTTGCGGTGCTGTTTCAGCCCTTTTCGGCTCGTTTCCAGGTCTCGGGCAAAACTAAAAAGTTGTCAGGAATGTCATTCCACATCAAATTGCTTTAGAGTCCGAGTCGTGAAAACGTGATTTAGGATATCGTTCTTATAAGTCAAGCCAGACCCAAAAAGTCAAAAGATTGACCTCGTCATACTAAATTCGAAAATTCTTCTTATTTTTTTTTGGATGTTACAGTAACCTACCACTTAAAGAAATCTCGTCCGCAGATAAATTCGTGTATCGATTGTGTGACGAGAATCATAAAATATCATTTTATGAGCCGTGTCATCTTTGTTCCTCAACCTTGGTCATAGCTCGCGTTTAATTAACAAGATATTTATAAGATATTTATTAGATATTTATAAGATATTTATTAGATATTTATCTAAAATATCTTTTAGATATTTTTCTTTAACTTAACCCTAGTTAACTTAACTAGAGTTTCTTAACCTTAGTTAAACCTTATATAAAGGCTTAACTAGTAAGAAAAACATACAAAACACGTTCCTAAGGTGTAAAACACAAAAGAAAACTCTCTCATTTCTCTCTATACATTCACCCCAAACCGATGCTACTCTCACTCAAGCATGCTCAACTGCTAGTTCTTGGCAGTACTAGGATGTATCGCGACCTAAGTCTTCTTACTAGTGACCCGAAATGAATAGTCCAACTATCTGCTTCGTCGATAGGTGTTTATCTCGTTTAAGGGGAGTTGCATTACTTATGGGATAAAGTTGTATCAGTCGGGACCGCTCCAGGACCCAACAGTAGCGACCATAACGTCAATACTGATATTGCACTCAGTCTGTTAGCTCCACAGACAGTTCGTGATTGCAAAGACTTGCAATGTCATAAGTAATAACTTAAGAATGAGATAAGGTAGCTCCAAATGAGGCCTTAAGATTTATGCGGAGTGGCAAGACACTATTGTGCTTCCAAACCTTTTTAACGGATTCTGATGATTATCGATTTCAGGTTCATACTCGTGTCATATCGGATACCATTAAGCCCACTCATTTATAATTTCTTATTTACATAAAGAAGCGTCCAAATTTATGTAAGTAAGAAATGATAAACTTATGGTTCGGTGATTTATAATTTATTTATTTAAATGAAGAGGCGTCCCAATCCTTTTAAATAAACAGATTATAAATCATCCTACTTAATAATTCCCGGTGCAATACGCGTACTCTCATAACCTTCAAGGTAGTTGACATGACGATGCGATTGCTTAACTGAGTATTGAGACGAGGATTTAAAACTCGTCTTTAAAAAGCTGGATAAAAACGCCAGGCGAATCAAAATAAATACAAGATAATTAACGGTACTCGGTTAAGTAAATAAGGTAAAGAGTCTCTATAAACAAATCAGTATAGTGATTACCATATCATCCTCCTAATTACAAGTCCCCGCCTATACAAGACTTGCAATATTTAGATTCGTCACACAATCCGTGTAAACAAACTGTGACGGTTTTGTTTAACATAGCAATTAACATACCAATCCTCCATATTTACAAGTCCCAGCTGATCCAAGACTAGTAATACTTAAATTCATAACTTAATTCATGTAACAAATTACAACGGCTTTCGCGGTAATACGATATTATATAAAGTTATGAAGAAAAAATAATATGCTTCAAGACCATTGTTTAACTACAATGTCTAGAACAAAATAGACCAATTGTGCAACACACAATGTCTGACATAATAATTGAGACATTGTGCCACTCACAATGTCTAAATACGCTCCGATATTTATAATTAATAACTCTTATATAAATAATCGTACGATAGACGTGAAAGAAAGCAAGCATAATATATATACCATATATATGTATGCCACTAAGCGCTCAATGCAGCACGAATGAAAGCACATAAGCAAGTAAAGTGAGTATGCACTATTGAAAATGTTTTGTTGTGATCAAATTAGTTGAGAAAACAGGTTGTTATAGTCTAGGTAAAATATGCAACCTAGTTCTCTATAACCATTCTCTGATACCAATCTGATAACACCCTCCCCAAAAATCACTTACAACGCAGCGGAATACCAAATGGGGTGTTACTTCGTAATACACAGCAATAGATAGATACAAGAGAACGACCTCTAGGTGTCGTTTGAATAATAACATTTGTTAATTCAATAAAAATCTGAATTTAATAATACATTTGTCCCATAATTTGCGCGTCACACTGAAAAGGCCTTGAATGTAAAGACTCCAATGCACATCAAATAGTCCAAGCATCTAATCACGCTGAGAAAAACATGCTTACAATGCCAACATTAAAGTGGTGAGTTCATAGATAGTTAAAATATGAATGTAATCCACTGATAACACAGTACCTATGTAAAAATCCAATATTTATAAAGAATGCATGACACATTTTAATGTCGCCAAAATACCATCATTATCCCAAAATATATAAAGAATGGTATGACAGCTGTAATGTCCAAAATGTTTACAATATGTATGTGTCGGGGGCCCTGTATCCCCAACAATGATCCGACATGTTATAACGTTTCGTTTACCTGGTGTAGCTAATCACCCGAACGGGGTTTGTCAAATCCCGAATGATCTATAACTGTTCGTTTACCAAGTGATCGCTAATCAACGAACAGGATCCACATCCGAATAGATCTATTTCTACCCTTCGCGCTCACAGCCTCCAAGTATTTACATTCAAGGACGCTGTGACGTAGACTATGGTACTTTACCCTAATTTGGCCAGGGAATACAAATAATGCGTATATGTAATACTCCTTACCGGTGGCCCTCCAAGAACACGCCGGCAGTACATGTAATTTTGTTATCAGTTCAATCAGCCAAAGCTAATCCGTAATCATTTCAATGAGTAAAGTATGCATTTGTGACTAAAATGAAGTCAAATAATGTATCCCATAGCGAGCTATGCAAATAAGTATGTAAACCAATTGTAAACAATCCGTAAATGCATGAAATAGCATGTTTCTCACCCCAAAAATATATGTTAGAAACCAGTAAAAACATGGGCTATAAACTCACCATAGAATCTAAAACCCTTAAAACATTCACATGTTATAAGATAGACGAGTAAGTATAAGAATTGTAGACCAAGCATGTATCCCCCTCAGCGGTTATAAAGCATCAAATATTGAAAAGCGAGGCTATGAACTCACATTGATTAAAGACCACGATCAATTAATCCAATTAAATCACACTGAATCTGCAACGATCTCGACCACGACCTATAATTATGTCGTTCGATTTATAATACACGTATTAAATACATCAACGATGCGTTACATCGTGTACCCACTAAATCATACATAATTAAATATGTTGCATCATATATACATGTGATGAGAAATCCACTTGCGCGTCTTTAAACCTTAACCCTTAGTATATTTTATGTATATATACTATTATCCGTCCAATCCTAACTTATCTCAATTCTAAGCCGAAAGATCTCGCGGCAAAGTATAATGCCATACGAACAACTTCGAGTTTCGCCGAAGGCTGAAATCGGGCTCGCAAAAGTGTCTCGAATCATTTAATTAATAAATCTGTCATTTTTAATATATTAAAAATAACTTATTTCTTATTAAAGTGTATATTCCGATTTCGTTCCAGTTTCTTCGTTAATAAGAGTTAGAAGTCCCGTTTTATATCAAAACATCCGTATAATTATAATTTGTTATATTTTGTAAATCAAAATATAATTTATCAACATCTCGTTTCCCGAATCTTATGTTTCGATTTTTGATATTTATTATTCGGTATAAAAGGTGTCAAAGGTTCCAGTTTTTGGTCACCTCTCGTCTCATATGTCCCAACAACTCTTATACATTAATATCAGTCTCGTTTCAATATATAAAAAATTATCTAATTTTACTTATCCCGCGCATTTAATATTTTCATCACATTATATATATATTCGATTAAAATAGAACCAATTTAATATATTTTCGCGTAATTAAACTCACTTTATTTTCGGTGACAACACCACTCAAACGCACCAACCCCGGCTTTCGCAGCCAAACCCAACATCCCCCCTGTTTAAACCAACAAACCAAACGCCCCCATTGTTTGCAAACCAAACCCCGACAGCCCCTTCGCTGTCCCGGACTATTTCGACAGCCAAACAAATAAACAAACCCCCCTTCGGAGTTAAACCCACCCGACCGGCGCCAACCCCCCGGCGGCCTACCCGAACCATACGCACACCCCGAGGTGCGAGACAACACGACACACCCTCCCTGCTGTTTCGCAGCCAACACACTCATGTGATAACAACAAAACCACTCACACCCGAGTGGTGCGGCTGTCCCACCACACGCACTCTCGTGGTGTTATAACCCTCAAAACCAAACGCACCCCCAACTGTGGTAAGAACCACAGTCGATAACCACAAGAACCAAACCCGACTTATTCCCGCTGTCCCGACCCAACTCACAAACAAACACCCCTAGCTGTTAACCCTCAACCCGACCCCGCTGTCCCACAGCAACGCACCCTTTTCGGGTGGTTTTACAACCAAACGCACCACCCGGCTGTGAAAAGATACAACACCGAACGCACCCTTCTTCGTGCTTTAAACCCGAACGCACCCTGGTGCGAGCCTCATGCTAAACCAACAAAACGCCTCCTTGGGCTAAAAACAAGACCACTCACACCCGAGTGGTGCGGCTGCCCCACCACACGCACCCTCGTGGTGTTATAACCCAACCCACACGCACCCCTCTTGGCCAAAAACTACACCGAACAACGAGTTGATAATGGTGGTGATGGGTTGCGGCTGTGGTTGCCGGATGGGTGAGTGGTGGTGGTGGAGAAAGGCGCGTGAGAGAGAGTGGTAGTGGGGATCGAGTACATCGGGTTGTGGGGAGTCTTTTTGGTCTTGCCGGAAAAATCCCGCCGGAAAAGTTTTCCGGCGGTGGTGGGTGGTGGCCGGCGGCGGGGAGCCTCGCCGGAGAAGAAGGGTGGGGAGGGAGTGTATAATGTGAGTGTGTGTGTAATATGAGAGTGAAATGAAAAAAAAAGATGTATAAGTTTATATATATATAAATTTAAAATGAAAAGTTATAATAGTTGGGGGGTTAAAAGTGTAACATTTTTATTATACTTTTATAAATATCGGTTCGGGACTCATTTGAGCGACTTAACGACCGATTCAAATCTCGAAACTTGCGCCATTGTTTTTATAATCATTTTTCTGATAAAAATGAGTATTTATTTGATAATATTTCAGAAATATTTTATAACATTAAATAAAATATCTGTTATTCATTTTGTGAACCGGTTTCGCTCCGTCTGAAATAAAAATGGATTTCAACTCGAATAGTCGCGTTTTCAAAAACGCTTTTAATTAAAAATGATGAATAATTTATTTAATATTTTTATTAAATAAATACTGATAACTAAAAACAAATTTAATTGTTTTTGTGTGTCCGCGTTGTATATTGTTCGAATAATGTTTGCGGTGCTGTTTTAGCCCTTTTCGGCTCGTTTCCAGGTCTCGGGCAAAACTAAAAAGTTGTCAGGAATGTCATTCCACATCAAATTGCTTTAGAGTCCGAGTCGTGAAAACGTGATTTAGATGATCGTTCTTATAAGTCAAGCCAGACCCTAAAAAGTCAAAGATTGACATCGTCATTCTAAATTCGAAAATTCTCGGATGTTACAGTACCTACCCCTTAAAGAAATCTCGTCCCGAGATTAAATTCGTGTTACCCGTTTGTGTGTGATTCGTGTTTAGCACACACTTATATAGCAACCCTAATACAGATCCTAACCGAATGCCCTTGACCAAGGCAAAAGGTCAAATTCCACAA